>CAUYTI010071835.1:0-29340 GCA_963575145.1 Galago senegalensis
TCAAGAATTCAAAGACAGGCTCGGCGCCTGTGGCTCAAGCGGCTAAGGCGCCAGCCACATACACCTAAGGTGGCGGGTTTGAATCCCCAGCCCAGGCCCGCCAAACAACAATGATGGCTGCAACCAAAAAATGGCCAGGCATTGTGGCGGGCGCCTGTGGTTCCAGCTACTTGGGAGGTTGAGGCAGGAGACTCACTTGAGCCCAGGAGTTGGAGGTTGCTGTGAGCATGATGCCATGGCACTCTACACAGGGGGATAGCTTGAGGCTCTGTCTCAAAAAAAAAAAAAAATTCAAAGACAAAATTTCCAAAGATTTTGACACATTGAGGCAAGAATTTGGAGCCTTAAAGATCTGAGAAATATAGATCTGAGGGAAATAGAATCCCTCAATAACAGAATGGACCAGGTAGAAGAAAGGATCTCTGACATTGAAGACAAAGCTCTTGCACGCTCCCAAATGCTCAAAGATGCAGAGAAGTGGAGGACAGAAATGGTAACTCCTTGAGAGAGTTGTGGGGCCACTCCAAAAAAGCAAATATTTATCTTATAGAAATTCCTGAAGGAGAAGAGGATGTTTCTAAATAACAGATGCCCTACTCCAAGATATATCAGAGAAATTTCCAAAAATGGCAAGAGATACTGAAATTCAGATAGCAGACAGTTTCAGAACCCGAGCAAGACTCAATTCAAATAAAGCATCTCCTAGACACATTGTAAGTAATTTTGCCAAAGTTAACATGAAGGAGAAAATTCTGCAAGTAGCCAGATGTAAGAAAATCGTAACCTACAAGGGGAAGAATAATAGAATGATTGCATATCTCTAAGTTGAAACTTTTCAGGCCACAATAGGATAGTCAGCAACCCTTAATCTCCTAAAACAAAACAACTTTAAGCCCAGGATCCTGTATCCAGCGAAACTGAGCTTCATTTGTCATGGAGAAATCAAATACTTTAATGACATACATATTTTGAAGAAATTTGCAATAACTAAACCAGCTCTCCAGGATATTCTTAGACCCATCCTCCACAATGATTAGCACAATGCTCTACCACCAAATTAAGCTCACTTAGAAACTTTTGATCAAAACCAAACTTCCACACTGGGGAAGAGATTAAAAATGTCCACTGGACTTTCAAAAAAATTGACACCTAAGACACCACAAGGCTTATCAGTTCTCCCAATTAATGTGAATGGTTTAAATTATCCTCTAAAGAGGCACTGGTTGGCAGACTAAATACATAAACTCAGACCAGATATCTGCTGCATACAAAAATCTCATCTTACCTTAAAGGATAAAAATAGACTCAGGGTGAAGAGATGGTCATCTATAATTCAGGCAAACAGTAATCAGAAAAAAGCAGGGGTTGCAGTTTTATTTGCAGATACAATAGGCTTTAAACCAACAAAGGTTGAAAGATAAGGATGGTCACTACATATTTGTCAAGGGAAACACTCAACATGAAGAGATTTCAATTTTTAACATTTGTGTGCCCAACCAGAATGCTCCAAAATTGATAGGGAGACCCAAACAGACATGAGCAATTTAATATCTTCCAGCACCACAATAGTCAGAGATTTTAACACCCCTTTGGCAGTGTTGGATAGATCCTCCAAGAACAAACTAGGCAAAGAAATTTTAGACTTACATCTGACCCTAGAACTAATAGACTTAGCAGACATCTACAGAACATGTCATCACAATAAAACTGAATACACATTCTTCTCATCAGGCCATGGAATGTCCTCCAAAATTGATCACATCTTAGGTTGCAAGTCTAACCTCAGCAAATTTGAAAGAAAAGAAATTATTCCTTGTATTTTCTCAGACCATCACAGAATAAAAGTTGAACTTAATAACTACTTGAATCTTCATATTCCTACAAAGATATGGAAGCTAAATAATTTTATGCTGAATGATAGCTGGGTCGTAGATGAGATTATGAAGGAAATTTTTGGAACAAAGTGATAATGAAGACATAACTTATCAGAACCTGTGGGATACTGCAAAGGCAGTCCTAAGAGGGAAATTTGTAGCAATGCAAGACTTCCTCAGGAGAATGGAAAGAGAGGAAGTCAACAACTTAATGGGACATCTGAAGCAACTGGAAAAGGAAGAACATTCCAACCCCAAACCCAGCAGAAGAAAACAACCAAAATTAGAGAATTAAATGAAATTGAAAACAAAAGAATCATTCAACAGATTAATGAATCAAAAAGTTGGTTTTTTGAAAAGATTAATAAAATTGATAAACCTTTGACTAACCTAAGCAGAACAGAAAAGTAAAATCCCTAATATCTTCAATCACAAATGACAAAGGCTAAATAACAACAGACACCTCAGAAACTTAAAGAATCCTTGATAAATACTATAAAAAACTCTATTCTCAGAAATATGAAAATTTGAAGGAAATAGACCAATACCTGGAAGCATGCCATCTTCCCTAGATGCAGCAAGAAAGAATTGGAAATGTTGGATAGACCTATATCAAGTACTGAAATGGCATCAACTATACAAAAATCTTCCAAAAAAGAAAAGTCTGGGACCAGATGGCTTCACATCAGAATTCTACCAAACCTTTAAAGAGGAACTGATACTTATATTACATACCCTTTTCCAAAAAATAGAAAAAGAGGTACTACTTCCCAACTCATTCTACAAGGCAGATATCACCCTGATCCCCAAACCAGGAAAAGACCCAACAAGGAAAGAAAATTATAGACCAATTTCTTAGTGAATATAGATGCAGAAATATTCAATAAGATCCTAGCAAACAATCCAATGACACATCAAACAAATTATACACTGTGACCAACCTGGTTTTATCCCAGGGTCTCAAGTTTGCTTCAATATACATAAATTTATGAATATAACACATCACATAAACAAAATAAAAAACAACGACCATGTGATTCTCTCAATTGATGCAGAAAAAGATTTTGATAATATCCAGCATCCTTTCATGATCAAAACACTTAAGAAAACAGGTATAGAAGGGACATTTGTTAAACTGGTAGAGGCCATCTACAGCAAACCCACAGCCAATATCATATTGAATGGAGTAAAATTGAAAACATTTCCACTCAGATCAGGAACCAGGCAAGGTTTCCCATTGTTTCCACTGCTTTTTAACATTATAATGGAAGTCTTAGCCATTGCAATCAGGCAAGAGAAGGTGATCAAGGATGTCCAAATAGGGTCAGAATAGATCAAACTTCACTCTTCGCAGATGATATGATTGTATACCTGGAAAAACCCAGGACTCAACTACAAAACTCTTAGAAGTTATCAAGGAATATAGCAGCATCTCAGGATACAAAATCAATACTCACAAATCGGTAGCTTTTATATATGCCAATAATAGTCAAGCCACAATAGAGTCATGGACTCTATTTTACAGTAGTGCCAAAGAAGATGAAATATTTGAGAATTTACCTAACAAAGGACATGAAGGATCTCTATAAAGAGAACTATGCAACTCTGAGCAAAGAAATAGCTAAAGATGTTAATAAATGGAAAAATATACCATGCTTATGACTGGGAAGAATCAACATTGTTAAAATGTCCATACTACCCAAAGCAATATACAAATTTATTGCAATCCCTATTAAAGCACCAGTAGTACTTCATTTTATATGGAATCAGGAAAAATAAACCTCGATTATCCAAGACATTACTCAGAAATAAAAACAAATCAGGAGAAATCATGCTACCAGACTTCAGACTATACTGTAAATCTATAGTGATCAAAACAGCATGGTACTGCACAAGAGTAGAGAGGTAGGTATATGGAACAGAATAGAGAACCAAGAGATGAACCCAGCTACTTATCATCATTTGATCTTTGATAAGCCTATCAAAAACATAAATTGGGGGAAATTTTTCCTATTTAACAAATGGTGCTGGGTGAATTGGCTGGTGACTTGTAGAAGACTGAAACTGGACCCCCACCTTTCACCATTAACAAAAATTGACTCTCACTGGATAAAAGATTGAAACTTTAGATATGAAACTTTAAAGATTCTTGGAGAGAGTACAGGGGAAACACTTAAGAAATTGGCCTCCTTATGAGGAGGACCTCCCAGGCAATTGAAGCAACACCAAATATACATTACTGGGATCTGATCAAACTACAAAGCTTCTGCACAGCCAAGAACACAGTACATAAGCAAGCAGTCAGCCCTCAGAATGGGAGAGGATATTTGCAGCTTATGTTTCTGACAAAGGTTTGATAACCAGAGTCCACAGAGAACTCAAACTTATTAACAAGAAAAGAACAAGTGATCCCATTTCATTGTGGGCAAGAGACTTAAACAGAAGCTTCTCTGCAGAAGACAGGCGCCTGCTCTACAGACACATGAAAAAATGCTCATCATCTTTAATCATCAGAGAAATGCAAATCAAAACTACTTTGAAATATCATCTAACTTCAGTAAGAGTAGCCCACACAACAAAATCCCAAAACTACAGATGTTGGCATGAATGTGGATTAAAGGGAATACTTCTACACTGCTGGTGAGAATGCAAGCTAATATGTCCCTTCTGGAAAGAAGTTTGGAGAACACTTAGGGAGCTATAAGTAGACTTGCCATTCGATCCTGCAATTCCTCTACTAGGTGTATATCCAGATGACCAAAAATCACTTTACAACAAATACATTTAGACAAGAATGTTTATTGCAGCCCAATTCATAATCACCAAGTCATGGAAGCAGCCCAAGTGCCCATCCATGAATGGATTAACAAACTGTGGTATATGTATACCATGGAATATTATGCAGCCATAAAAAGATGGAGACTTCACCTTTAATATTTACATGGATGGAGCTGGATCATATTCTTCTTAGTAATGTATCTCAAGAATGGAAAAAAAATAACCAGTGTACACAATACTATTATGAAATCAATATATAATCACCCACAGTTTCATACGAAAGATATAACACAATTATACCCCAGAAAGACGGAGAGAAGAAGAGGGTGAGGGGAGGGGCTAGACAGGTGGTGGGAGGGTAATCGGTGGGACCTCACCTACTGTGCTTATTGCAAGAGTACATGCCAAATATATTAATAGTAGAGTATAAATGTCTAAACACAACAATTAAATAAGTGAGATGAATGCTGTGTTAACCAGTTTGATGTAAACATTACAAATTGTATAGAAAATCAGCACATTGTAACCCATAAATGCAGTAATGTGCAGTTATGATCTATTAAAAAATAAAAACTTTTTTAAAAAGTGAATGTTTACAAATGAGGACAGGAGATGTGAGGACAGAAAGGGTTTATTGGGCAGATGGAAAGTGTGAGATGTGGAACAGCAGGTGATTCACAGACTATCTTCAGTGAAAACAAATGTTTATAGGGCAGAATGACCAACAGTGCAAAGGGTTCTGAATAAGTTGAAAGGCGTTCACTTGATTCAGGCATTGTGATACTACTGTGCAGCCTGTGATAAGAAATTTCGTTGCAATGTTGCTTACAAAAAAGTACAGACATTAAAGGAGTATGGAGGGTCCACTGGGTGTCAGTGCATCTCGGAACGGGCCCGCGTGAACAAAGAGCCGTGTTGGGGGACCTGGGCGCCCCATTATTCACATTCCCTGTGGTGTTCTTTCACAATTCGACGCCTGTGCCCCGTGCAGGTATCACCACGGTGCTGACCATGACCACGCTGAGCACCATCGCCAGGACGTCCCTGCCGCGGGTGTCCTACGTGACCGCCATGGACCTGTTCGTGACGGTGTGCTTCCTCTTCGTGTTCGCGGCTCTGATGGAGTACGCCACCCTCAACTACTACTCCAGCTGCAGAAAACCGACCACCACCAAGAAGACAGCGTCAGTGAGTCGCAGCAGGGGGAGGCAGTGGGCAGGCGGCCTGAGATAAACGTGTGCTTAGATTCCCTTGTATTCCATAGAACCTTCTAAAACACCTAATTCAGCAAGACTCTTAAGAAGCCAGACAGGGATTCTGAAGGTGTGGGTGTGACCCTCCAGCGCCCTCTCAGTGTCACCTGCCGGTGATGTGGATTAGTTTAGTCACACTTTAAAGCTCTGCACTTTAAAGATTGCTCTTAACTGGGGAGCTCTGGACTGCAGATTTGCCGGGGAATTTTCTAACTACTTTTTCTTTTTTTTTCTTGTAGTTATTACATCCAGATTCCTCAAGGTGGATTCATGAGCGAATAAGCCTTCAAGCCCCCTCCGTATGTATAGCATTATAGGTGCCGGTATTTCTGAGAACCTTTGCTAGACCGGGAGTGCTTTTGAAAGACACCTGGCTGCTTATGCACGTATTTAAAGACCAGTTAGTGATGTGTGCACACCCTTAAAATATGTGCTTACTACTACTTAAGAAAATCCAACTTTGAGAATTGGGAAAATAGGGCAGAAAATTAACCATAGTCCTTGTAAATGGGGGTTAGTATATGGCATACAAATATATTCAAATATTTTTGTCCAGTTATTCATATATACTCAGGCATCTAGAAAAACTGAATTATGATCTATATATTGTTGCATAGCCCTTTGCAACTCAAAAATATGTACTTTGTTTTCTGTGCTTTAGATATTATTTTATATGATTATTTTAATGTTGCATGGCAGGCTCATGATTGATTTACAGGCAATCTTGGCAGGACGCTGAGGTTATTTACACTGTTTCGCTTTTATTCATATTCTTATCATGCCCTTTTGTATACAGCTGTGACTATTTCCTTGGTTATAAATTCCTAGAAGCAGAAGGGCCGGCAAAGGGGCTGCAAAGTGCTCAATAAGTGGCTTTCCACCTGCTCTGTCACCCCCCGTGCTCCCACCCCCAGAACTACACTCACTCTGAGAGCCAAATCCTTGCAAATTTTCCTATTGGCTTTTTCTTTGATTATTGGTAAAGTTTAATATTTTCACTTGTTTATTTTTGATCTGCATTTCTACTTTTGCGAATTGCTTATGAATGCATTTTAACTTTCATTAGTGTTTTAAAGTAGAAATCTGCCAGTTACGGCTTTGTTATATATTCCATACAAGGCCTGATAATTAAGTTTGTCACCAGATGGCCAAGGGGAGCAGTTCGAAGGTGGCTGGAGTGATGTCCACAGTCAGGTGTGCAGCACTTTTTCTGAACTTAATTGTCCCACTTAATTTTCTTGAACTTAATTGTCCCACTTCATATAGTATTCCATAGAACGTGTAATTTATACAGTCACGTGTCTGTCACGGGCTCTCTCTTCCAGCTCCCACTGACAACATTGTCACTGCCCTTTCGTGGACCTTTTTGTGCATTTTATCATTTTAAGTTTGCAGGCGTCAGATCTGTCAGCCTTTTCTTTTGTGGTGTCTATTCTTGTTTGCCGCTTCTGAAGGTCCCCTCCACCTACACTGTGCCCGCCTCCCTCCCTTTCCCCTGGCCACCCGTGGCAGCACATTCTAAGCACTTTCATACGCTCACTGGGGTGCTTACAAACACCCTGCTCTACAGATGAGAGAACTGAAATTTGAAGAAACTGAGCCTCAACTGACCAGTGTTTGACAGTTTAAAAAACTGTGTCACATTTAATTATGATGCATCTGAATTTTAGTATATAGCTTGAGGTAAGAATCTAGCTCTCTTTAAAAAATTGAGAACTGTGTGTTGAAATCACTGATGTGACCTACCACCTTTATCAGTAACAATTTATTTATACACCACACACAATCGTGACTTTTACTTCTTTATACATATCAGCTTGTTGATTATACCCGTGGGCACAGGAGGTTTCCTCACTGTCCATCAGTAGCTTATATTTGGTGCATTTCTGGCCCACGTTGCTATGACGACGCCATAGTTATCTGCATCCACAAGGGTGGATCACAGTAGTTCCCATGGGTGGTCAGTGGACACACCACTTTCACAGGTGTGGGAAGCCACAATGAACATACAGATTCTGCCAGGAAATGCTCCAGATAACATCAGACTGAGACAGAAGGAGAGACAGCACATTACCACACACAGCCGGGGGGCTGGACATTGATGGAAAGACCTATTGACACCCTTGGTCTACAAATAATACTACCGAAAGAAAGGAAAAAAGTCCTTTAAGGGAAAGTTGAATGACCTTGAGGAAAGTACAGAGAGAATTAATTCACAGGCAGAAAGGGGGCCAGGTAGAGTTTGACTATAACCAAAGGAAAAGGCAGTTTCTCAGGTGTCAAGTGAGAGCTGTCGACTCCGCAGCTCTGTCGTGGACGGCACCCCCATCCCTGAGCTGGGTGTGGGGCCGCTGCTGCCAACAAGGAAAGGCAGGAGTGAGCAGCCTCCAAGCCACGAGGGGAAAGACGCCCACCGGTGTGGTCTGGGGCAGCTTGTCCTAGCTGCTGTCAAACAGCAGGCGGATGACCTCTACGTGCTCCGGGGAAGTGCATGGGGCACTGCAGGCTGCCTCACACACGGGCAAAGGAGGCTTGAGCCAGGGACCCCGCTGGCCAAAGGGGGCTTTGGGGAATCATTAAATAAAGTCTCCACCTTGGGCACAGTTTATAATTTTTATAACTAATAAGAGGGGTACAGGTAAATACAGACTTAAGCAATATAGAATATAGCTATTCTGATCTTGGCATCCTTAGTTCTGTTTCAATCTTATGAAATGAATTGGTTTCATTTCAAAATAAGGAGCTATAAAGACATAAACAGAACTCAGTTAAACTGTATCGAGTCTCCACGTGTCTCAGGGGCTTTCCTTACCTGGATGAAGACATGAAGTGGAGGCTCTCTGCCCAGAAACACTGTTGCTTCTTAGCCTCTGCCCACCCCCTAGCCACCGTCAGACCCCCAGGGAGCCACCCCACTCCGCAGAGCCTTCTGCTGCTCAGTCCGAGGCCTCCCCTTCCTTTGAGCCTGCCTGCTTTGGAATGCGTAGGCGTCTCCTCGGTCTCTGTCACCTCCAGTTCACCCTACATCACAAGAGGCCACAGGGCTGGAGAAGCCGGAGGATGAGTGTCTGACTGGACACGGTCAAAACACACATAGGGACACATTTAATGCAACTGTTTAATTAGTAAAGGCAGAGTTTCCCAACTGTCCCTTGCCAACAAGAGGCAGATTCCTCAAATGCAAAGGCAGGGATGTAGAGTTTCAGCAGCCCCCCTGCTGACATTTACACCCAGCCAGGGCTCAGAGTGTTAACCGGGAGAAGCAGCGTCACATTAGAGCCACAGGGACAGCAGGGCTTCCACGGTGCCCGTTCCCCAGACTAGCAGGGAAGACGGTACGGTGCACAGCGATGTCCCACCAGCCGTGGGAAGCCGAGCTGGGGGGCCCTGCGTGTGAGCAGTGCTCCATGAGCCCCGAGGCCAGGCCCATTGTCTGTGCTCACACAGAATCGCACCATTTACAAGGATGCACAAGAAACCTGGAAGTAATTAGTGACTCTGAGAGCCCCACAAGTCACCTCCCATCCCTGGTTACAACTCCAGACACCTAGAACATATCCAGGGAAATGGATCCAAAATGGATGCATGTCTCCTTGTTACAATATTTTTTGGTAAAAATATAAGAGGGTCTCATGATGCTTTCTAATGAATTCCAAAGGGCCTCCTTCCCAGCCCTGTGCTGCGCATGTGCAGAGGGCCAGCTGGCCAGCTAAGAGATGGGTTTGTACGTCCATCTCTCTCTTGACATCAGACCCAGGGTTCCCACCCCTAGGCCTGTCTCAGGTCACCCAGCACAAACAAAACCAAGGCAGATGGGCAGGCCAGCCTTTTAGCACTCTCGCATTATTCAGTCAAACTGGGAAATGCATCCTCCTAGCAGAATTCAGTGCAGCGCATGGCACAGCTATTTGGGAGAGCTGATTGACAGGTCTATTTGCAGCCACTTCTCAAGGTCAGGATCGCGTCCTCACATCCACGAGCGAATAGCAAGTTGTTCTGTCTCCTCTGTCTGCCCCACTTTGGCTTTTCCATGTCAAGAGGAGAGTGAGGGAAGTAGAAAGGGGATATTTCAGTCACACACAGCCTTCATTATCCTTGGGATGACAGGCAGGGTCCGAGCATCCACACTGAAAGCTTGCTTTTTACCCGAATTGCAGATTCTCCCCCTATTCCTCTACACCATATCTTTTACTGCAGTGGTCCTCGAACTTTTTAAACAGGGGGCCAGTTCACTTTCCCTCAGACCATTGGAGGGCCGGACTGTGGGCTCCAGTACGAGTTGGCTGCTAAGCAGGACAGGCAGTGGCAGCAGAAACACCTGGCAGGCTGGATAAATGTCCTAGGCAGGCCGCATGTGTCCCGTGGGCTGTAGTTTGAGGATGCCTGTATACCATACTTATCTCTGCACACTTCCACATGTGTGCTGTTTACCACTTAAGGACCCATGTGTTACCAATCAAGAGAAAGTAGTTGGTGAGCTCCCACTTCCTGGGCACATTATAAGGGCCCATGACACACCTCCTTTGGGTGGGACACAGCAGCAATTACCTAACAAATGCAAACATTGTAACCTAGTTGTAATCTGAAAAAAAAAAGAGAGAGAGAGAGAAAAGTCCTCAGAATAGGGCCCTGAAATGGCTAATACCCATTTGAAAATATGCTCTACCTCCCTCACCGAGAATCTGGGAAACACAAGTTTTGAAACCACAGTGCAATTTCCCTTGCAGTAGCAGTGCAACGATTGAAAAGACAGTCTGCAGTGCTGGGGAGGCGTGGTGGTGGGCAAGCCCATCCATCCGTGATCTGGGAGACGCCTGTCGCTCGATGGGCCGCGGCTGTTTTCACAGCCTACTGTGATGACACTGTATCCTTCTTTCTGTCTGCAGAACTATTCTCTCCTGGAAATGAGGCCACCGCCACCTGCAATGATCACTTTAAACAATTCCGTGTACTGGCAGGAATTTGAAGACACCTGCGTCTATGAATGTCTGGACGGCAAAGACTGTCAGAGCTTCTTCTGCTGCTACGAGGAGTGTAAATCGGGGTCTTGGAGGAAGGGGCGCGTCCACATAGACATCCTTGAGCTGGACTCCTACTCCCGAGTCTTCTTCCCCACGTCCTTCCTGCTCTTCAACCTGGTCTACTGGGTCGGATACCTGTATCTCTAAGAGCTGCTTCTCACATGGCCTGAAGGGCACTGGGTTCACACGCCTGACCTTCTGTCACCCCAGTCCAGTAGTGACCCATCGGGAGTAGCAAGGAGGGACACTGCTCAGTCTGTCTTCAGTTATGACTTACCTTCCAGCCGCACAGGAAGTACCTGCCAAATATTTCTATTATATATCTCACATACACACACATACTCGTTGAGTTTTCAACTGGAATTCTTGTTAGTCCCTTACTGAATCTGTAGCTTGGTGATGTTGATGAATGGTTTCTGGGTTTTGGAAGTAGCCATTGATTTTACTTGCAAAGAAAAAGAAATCTGTGGAAGTTGCAAGCCAGTAGCTGAGACGCGTTCGGGCCCCTGCCGGCCTCAGCCCCACGCCCACACGGCTCTCAGCCCAGTGTGATCTACACTGAGTCTCCATCCCAGTTTCTTCTCTCCATGGCTTCTTTTGCTCCCGCACCGCCATTGTTAGCTAGGACCCCGTCACCCACTAACTTCACCCCAGACCTGAAAAGAGGGCCCTATGCTTTGCCCATAAGTTTCCTTTTGAGGAAAACATATGATTTTCAAAATGCTCATGTCAAAGAGGTCAAAGATGTTGATTATCTCTGAACATTATGAACTTAACCCAAACTACCCAGAGTCAACAGTGTTAGAACCTCAGGTTCTCAGACTAGTTTCACAGCGTTCCACCTGAAAAGCTGTGTTTCACTAGACCAAGGCTCTAGCTTATATTATGCTATTAGGGGTTTAATAAGTGTCTTCATCTTGCAAAGAAAGGTATATTCAGTATGCACAAGACTTTGTCTTGATAACATAGTCCAGAGTGTGAAAGAAATGTAGATAAAATTTTAAAATTCCTTAGTAAGTATTCATTTTCCACTCGAGCCAACTTCAGATGCAAAAAAAACAAAAAATGGGTAATGGCTATCATCAATTATATATTTTGATGAATAAGAATTATTTTATACTTTGAAATACATAGCAAAATCCCAAAGGAAAAAAATCCCCCTTAATCAATACTCTTTTGATATTTTTATAACACAAAACCAATTTGCTTCTTGATATTATTTCATTGTTATAACGAGATACTAGTACATACTTTCTGACTCTTTTGAGCTTCTCATTACCAATTGGGTAAAAAAAAAGGTCCTACCAGCTAGTTAATAATGCTTTGGCATTGTTTGGTACCAGAATCTCTATGCTTCTTGTCTTTCTTATACAGAAAACTGAATTAATTTTATTGGAAACTAAGTTGTTTTTTTAATTATCTACTTTGTGTATACTGTTATTATCCAGAAAATACTCATTTCATGCAGATTACTGGCTGTACACCAGTCACAGACGAGGAGGGGAGTGGACAGGGCCAGAAAAATTGCTATTAGATCCATCTGTTTACTCTTATTAATGTAGTCACATACCAAGTGTGAATGCAGAGGTGGAGCTGTCTGACCACCCAGTTTTCAAGCATCCCGTCTGTACACTGTGAGACACTGAAGCCCAGTGTTTCTCTTCCTGTCCTCTCTCTGCCTTTGGCTCGAGAGTTGCTACATATGCCACAAGCCAATTGATTTCGATTTAGCAAATTCAGCTTAAAAATAAAATAATGTTTGCGGGGAAATAGGTTGAAAATATTGGTTTAAATGAAATTTCTCCTCTACTGGAGGATGCCCTGTGCCAGTATCCAAGCTGTGTCTCTCCTGCATTAACAAGCCCGCCCAGCCTTGGCAGGGGTCCTCTGGAGGCCTGGGGCTCAGGGGCACCTGCCCACCACAGCACTGGCCCGGAGGGCAGGGGCCCAGGGGCAGTCACAGCTTCCAACTTTATGAATTTATACCTGCTTTCTCCTAATACAAAGAATTTCAACCTGCTACACTTCAGAAGAAGTTCTAGAAAGAAGTACATTTTCTCGAAAAATTCTCTTGAGAGGAAAACAACCTTAAAGAATTATTATAACAGATTTGGTCCAGTTTTACCTTATATACAATTTTACTGATTCCCCTTGTTTCAAAACCACTCAATCTGCAGGTGTTAGAGGCTCTCATGAAACCACATGAAGGGTCTGTGTGCCCATGACCTCTGTTTTCTAATCCAGCCATTCCCTTCTCCCAGGTTCAGCTGGCCTCCTGATCAAAACGCAGTAGCCCATCATTCCTTGTCCATTAAGCAGAAAATCTAACGGATGTTTACTAATAGAGCACAAGCTAGATTCCTGCATATATAGTGATCTACCCATTATGGGGTCTGAGGGAATAGTACTCAGACATCTCCAGAGAGCATGCCAATGCCTCTCTCTCTCTCTGTAGGCTGACATGATTCAAATTTTCCATATCAGTCTCAACTCCCGAGAGGAGCCTTTTCAGAACCACAGTGCCAGAGATATGTACGTGTGCACCTCTGAGGTGCAGAGCCCGGGAGCTTTTAAAGACTGTGCACGTCTTTACTCCTCCATGCTTGCTTTTGGGAGTAAGGAGGAGGAGTGGCTGGGGAGAGAGTGAGGGAAGTGCACCCTTTTAAATTGAGTGGTGCTCCTTTGCCATCGTGCTTGGTTATGATGGATGCAGGCAGGAGGGTGTGCTAAGCCCGCCTTACATGCATGCAGGTCTGGGACGTGCTTTTCATGCAGGTTTGTCTGAGTGTCCTGCCTTCCAGAGGTGCTCCTGTGTTCCTCACTCTCAAACGTAATTCTAAATTGAGGAGATGACAGTTCTGTATTTTGACAAGGATGCCAAATTTCTGACCACTGTGGATCATACTAAACTGTGACTGTCTCTCTTGTAAGCTGCATGCTGGGTGAGAGAAAGAGAAGAAAAGGCATTTACATCAAGGGACTTAGAGCAAAATGCCTCCTCAGAGCTTCTGCAGGCTCAATACCACCTACCAGAACAGAGTACTCATGCTGGACAGAGGAGAACAGTGTTAACATTAATGTGATTGACTCTGGGCCCAGCCAACACTGCCCCTAGTTTACCCAAAATATGCCTTAAAATGAAACACAAAACTCACACAAGCCACATCTTGTAAGAGTTTCCATTTCCTGCAATTGGCCCTCTTTCATGCCAAGTTGTATCCTTTATGGAAAGACGGAAATAGGATCTCGTTTCTTTCTACGCCAAAGGTCTTATCCTTAATTTTGCATCCTATCAGTCAAGTAGAATGTTTCTGCACATTCTGCAACTGAGGAAATGCTGTTCCTGAATAGAGAGGCATTTTCACACTCCGTAGGGAAAGTCAGGCCAGTGCAAAGTCTCCCCATACACCCATCACAGCAAACCTCTCTGCCTGGTGGTGGCCAGCTGCAGGGAAAGCCGAGTTTTCAGCCGCCTTGTCCTGCTGCTCTGCAGATCACTAGGATCTTGGAGCAACAGCACAGGGGCCAGTAAGCTGGTTTTCACTGAGTGCTGGCCTCTGCGAGGAAGTCAGGGGCCACTTTCCCCAAAGGGCTAGAACACAAAGCAAACAAAACCTCTTCTTCCATGATCTTTGTTATCCCCGCTGCTAGACTGGAAATTTTCTGTGATTTCCTTTGAGACTTAAAGTATCATAACTTGTCTCCAACCATGACACTTTGTATCAATTCGATGCTCTCAAGGTACAAAGCACTTTGAAGTCCTTTATGATTTTGCAGCTGTTTCTGAGTGCTTGTTTATTAAAGTTTTTAAAACTGTGTACATATAAAATTTCACCTTAAATTTCCGTAAAAAAAAAAAAAAGTAGTAAACGATTCCAGGCAACTAAACACAATCCCTTGTAAATATGCCTTGAGGTGTGAAGCTCCATTTGTGCTAAAACCTTCTCCATCCTGGGCTTTAGGACACTATCATTAAAAAAAATTGAGAAAAGTATCTGGAAATAGGGGGGAAAGAACCAGATTGTGAATACATTCTAAAAGTTAAATTTGCCATTTTCTGCTGAGCCCCCTACGTATTGCCCAAAGTTGAGAGAGTGTGTTACATTTTTTTATCTCAAGTTGAACTGGAGAAAACATTGAAGTTCAAACAGTTTAGCAGTGTCTCTGTTTTTATGTCCTCCATACAATCACATTCAAAGGGCAAAAAAGCAGCAGGCCCCGCCTCCAATCCCTTATTGACTTTTTTTTATTATATATATATATAAAATAGGTCTTCACATTGTAAGAAGAAAACATGTATGTCTGGAGATGATAGGATAACATCTTAGCTATTCATTATTTCTAGAGGATTAAAAACTTGGCTTTCTTTTCTTTTTAATGCCTGACAGTTTTAAAGACTAGAGATTAGGCCACTTCCATTCCTTTTAAAATTTCTTTGGATTAAAAGCTAGGGATTCCAGGACTGGAATCTGGGCTGGTTCTGGGCTGGTTCTCTCCAGGTAAAAAGGGAGACTGTTTCCTTTTATTTATTTGTTCTCCAGATGTCCTATGGATGAAGAATGCTTTTGTTTTTAACACTGTCAACAAAACCCCCTAAACCTCTAATATACTCTGGTTGTAGAAAAGCCAATTTTTAAACCAATTTCTAGAAATCAGCGCTAAAAAATTAGTTGAATAATCAGTCATTAGCAAGTTTTCCGTGTTTTGAGTTAACCAAGTGGCTTTCCAGATAACATGATAGAGGAACACGAGCTAGGCAGAAAAGACACATGGTCAAACATACACACAGCACAGGCAACAGAAACACTGGGTGGAGCGTCAGGTCACTGAGGCAAACAGATGATGGCTCTGCCTGGAACATTCAGACAACTGCCTACTTACCCCCTCCACTCGTCACATCTGTAATGTGAGCTGGGTTTTTCCAGCCCAGGGAGCAGCTGCACAATGAGAGGAGGTAACGCTTTGGGGAAGGAAGGTCCTCTAGCTCAGCCGAACAGTTTACACTGAACTGGCTGGAAAGAACCCCAATTGCCAATATTGAAATCCCCCAGATGGAACAGACAGCAACCTCCCTTCCTCTTTTCATGTCTAGTTAATCAAGGTTCCTTAGTTTCCCCCAACAAAGTGACATTTACATTTCCAATGACAGCTTTCCACCCAGATTTCTCCTGGATGCCTCAAATTGAAGTCCCATCCCAGTGAATGACGTGTGTGTTCATAACACATCCAAGGTATATTTTCTTGAATATGTATTTCTTATAAGAATACCTCACCAAGACTGCAGCATGGGTATCACAGTCCCCAAGACCTCAGTCTTCTCAAAATGACAGCCTTGCCACCAACCAGTTTTTCACGAAAGGATTAAAGTTCCCATTTTCCATCAACCATTTTTCTATCTGTAAAGTAGCAGATCACCTGTGGGGGCCAGGCTGTCACTTTATGGACATTTTGATAATCAAACTGAGTTTTCTACTGGGAAGTCTGCTGCCTTTGGGGGCGGGGTGCAGGCAGCAGGCAATCTCTCAGCAAGGGTGGGCCATGCAGGCTGTGTTGTCGGTCCTTGAGTAATTAGCACTCGAGAGTGGGAAGTCAAGCTGTGTCAGCCCACATCATTTTCTTGGGAAGGGAAGCTCGTCCCCTAATCTAAGAAGACCTATTTAAGAGGACAGTGTTTGATTCTGGATTTATGAAAGATGCATTGGAAACATCTTAGGTAGAAGTTCTAATCCACAGAAAATCAGTTTCAGTTTCTGATTTTCAGGACCAAATAATGAGGGCTTTGATTTGGTTAGTATTTATTACAATAGATTTTTATCAAGTATTATTCATACTTCTAACAAGAAGGATTATGTTTTTGGTCAGTTTTCTCCATGAGTGATCAGTCACTTGGACGGGAGATCTGAGCCCCCAACCCTCCTGTCCAGCCTTGTCAGTCCCTGGCAGCCCTCAGTTCACCTGACACACACATTCATCCCGGGACCTCCTGGAAGCTATAGAGAAAGGAAACAGTTAAAAAAAATTCATTCTTAAGTGGCTTTTGGTGTAATTAAAAATAAATAATGTGGTAGAAAATGCATATAACTTGCCGACTACAATTTCAAATTGTCAGATAGGATGAAAGGGTCTGATAAACCATCATCATCACCACCCCTCATCCCCCATGTTCCACACTGGCCCTCAGCAACAGATTCCACACAAAGGTTTAAACGTCTTCCCTAAACTATAACAAAATCAAAACTAATACTGAGGTTAAAAAGGAAAAAATATTTTATTTAAGTTTAAATATTAAACACAGATAATAATCCAAAATTTTTGCTGGCCTGAATAAAACATTTCTTATTTTCAGAACTGCTGGTTTCCCCAAGCAGCCCTGTCTGACCACCCCACGTCCATCAAGAGTTCGAATTACTACCTAGGAGAACATTACACCCAATTTCTATCTCTCGGTTGCTTTTTTTTTCCTTTTTTCCATTTTTACCTAAGTTGGCTATTTTATTTTTCCTTTTCTTAAAGATGCCATTTGAATGCTCTAAGAACTAGCTCTTGTCCCCAAGATGGGTGCATCTATGGAAACTGCAAATTCGGTGAGCCCCAAGGACAATCTCCATGCTGCTTACACCATCTGGATCTAGGCCTTGGTTCCCCCGGTTGATCTCTGCATTTTTGCTTTGAATAGAGACAGACACAATGTATTAGTGAAATCTACAGTGTTTGCTATTATCTTGGTTTAGAATAGTTATTAAAGCAGTCTATAGACACTTTCAACCCTTCTCGACACTGAAGTGGCTAAGTCTGTGCTAGTGAACAATGTTTACACACTAGTGTGTTTGTACAACTATATGATGTGTTTTTCTTTACGAGCAGCTCCTGGACTGAGAGAAAGGTTCGTTTTCTTCGGGGCCGCTCTTTCCATGAAAGATTCCGGGAGAGGAGCAGTTGAAGGGATTGGACCTGTATCTTGCGGGGGGGCAAGGGGCCGTCTTCTGTTTACATGCTGTGCTGTGTACATTTGTGTCTGTGTGTACAGTGGTAAAACTGGAACAACTTACTCTTGTGTGTATGACTCTACCCATCACCCCAAATTTAGATGAACCCAGTAGAAGGAGCCTTCTACTGACAGCATCTTAGCTTACTAAGCCCCTGGAGAGAGGGAGGAGGGGGGAGAGAGAGAGAGAGAGAGAGAGAAAACTGACAATCTTTGTATTTCCTGAAAACATAAGATCTCGTTCTTTAAAAAAAAAAATCAAGCTTAGATACCTGATCTTCTGAAGAAGCCTGCCTCCTCTTGAGAGCACCTGGGCATCACAGATTTAGTCAGGTGCACGCATAAGCAGTCCTTCATTGTTAGTGCATCCCAGTCAAGTTCACGCCCAAGTGTATCTGATAAGCTAAAAGTCGTTCTCAAGATTTCGATGGCACACAGCCATCCTCACACAGTTTAGGGAGCAGCACTCACAGGTAATATAGAAAAGCCACAGGCAGGTCCGGCTTGAACTGTGGGACCCGCGGGAATCAGCCAGAGTGCACGGAGGTCCTCTCTTTGGGACGTGTGTGTGGAAAGTACAAATTTCAAGGATGCAGCAAGGTGCCCCAGGCAGAAGCAGGGGGGAGGGGGGCAGAGGTGCGGGTGTGGCACGCGTCTGAGGACCGTTCCTGCTGTGAAGCGGGTCATCCCGGAGGAAGGCTGAGGCCTCCAGAACCGAAAGCACTGTGTGGTTGTCCCCAGCGCTCCACTCCCGTGCGCGCGCCCTGCACCAGGGTCCTGCCTCAGCGAGAGGCCTCCAACAGCCCCTGTTCCTCGGTGGCCCGGCCGAGTCAGGTGGCTCTGAAGTCCTGCTGTCCTCCTTCTTCACAGTGCTGATGACCCCCTACTCCCCGTGCAGCTTGTGGTGTCCTTGTGAATTGAGGGCGCACCCGCGCCCCACGTGCCTTGGCGACACGGGCGGCACACGCCCTGCTTCGTGTGTCCGTCCCCGCCGCACCCTTAGCTGGGCCTCGTGGCTGGGCCGCCCTCTGTATTTGTATTTGGATTCCTACGTTTGTACTTCTAATACAAATAAACTCACATGTTGTCAGAAATACTTGAGCTGGAAGTGGACATCTTTCTGGTTTGGGTGGCCCAGCAGGAGGGCACCAGCCAGGGTCAAGGGCTCTGGTTTGCACAGAGCCCCTCCTGCCTGGATGGGTTGGACACCACTGCCTTCGTTAGGGGACTCAGGGATAGAATCTGTGAATGAGGTGTGGGCTGGGGGTGCCTTTTCTCTGGCCAGAAGTTGACAAGCAGCCAGTTTCCAGGGAAAGCTCCGGTCACTCCCGCAAAGGCCTGTGGTCAATGAGCCCTAACCCACCAATGGGGCTCAGAGAATCCTGCTCCAGCCAAGCCACGGCGGCATCAGAGCATCCTCTGAAGCCTGGAAGAGGGTTAAACAGTGCAGGAAGGGACCCACCACCCACGGGCCAGAAATGACAGGGCTGCCCCCCAGAGAAGGCGCTGCAGCCCCTTCGCACACACATCCCCAACATCAGGCCCAGCCTGGGCCACTGCAGACCTTAGATGTTGCAGGATATTGTGTCCTGGACTGGGGTCCATCCAACTGAACACATTTTACTGCTAATAAACAATTCCAGCTCCCCTACCTCAGCACAGCAGTCAGTCCTGCCCCTCCGGGATGGGAGCTACTCTTAGAGAACAGGGTTGGGGTGACAGGTTTCAAGATTTTTTTTTTTTTTTTTTTTTTTTTGCCACTTTTGCCTGCTTCTGTGGGAGCCCTAGTGCAATAAGAGGCCTCTTCCAAGAGACTAGGTTTTCGGAGATGAGTTGGAACACTCGGAAGTGTCTGGTTTGGTGTTCTCAGAGGTTACTTCCTGGGTCATTCGATCTGTGCTTAAACGATGGGGAATACATCACGCTCCTCAATCCCTTCCTCTTGCTAGTCGGCACACTTCCCCTGGTTTATAATCAAAGCCATGGCCCCTCCAGAGATTTATTATTATTGTTATTATTATTAGGCAGAGTTTCCCCCTGTTGGCCCAGGATAGAGTGCCATGGCATCTTGGCTCACAGAAACCTCAAACTCTTGGGCCTCAGCCTCCCAAAGTAGCTGAGACTACAGGTGCTCACAACAATGTGGGTTAGTTTTGTTTTTTGTTTTGGGAGTTTTTTTCCCTATTTTTAGTAGAGACAGGGTTTCACTTTTGCTCTGGCTGGTCTCAAACTCCTGAGCTCAAGCAATCCAAGGCAATACCTTGGCCACCCAGACTTCCAAGATCACAGTGGTGAGCCACCCTGCCCTGCTAATTATTATTAATACATAACAGTTGACATTAATTAAGAACCTTGTGCACACACTGGAGCATTTGATCCTGCATGCTCCTTATAAAGGAGGTACTAGTTTTGTTACCATTTTATTTTATTTTAAAGTTGAGGCTTACCAGTATTACAAACCTAGGGAAATGCAGAAAAAAAGGTTTGAAATGCTAGAAATATGACTTCGAACACTGTCAGACCTCTGTTACACTCTGCCTGTCAGCAAACCCTGATACTGTGGAGTATACTTTTGGAAAACATTCTTTCAATATGATAGACATTCATTTTTTAATTAATTTAAACATACTTTTTTTTGGAAAAAACTTTACTTTCAAAGGGATACCTTGAAAATGTGCTCAAATGGCACAGTGAAGTCAGCTGTGTTTTGTAGGGATCCACATAAATCACTAAGAGCTGCTCTCAACTGAAAGAGTAGCATAAAAAATGTACTCTCTCTCCTTTATTTATAAATTAGGAACAGAGACTGTGTCTTGCGCAGTAGACACTGTGGACTGTGTGAGGACCTGACTGTACTCATTACCAGGCTGGAGCTACAGAAGAGGAGAGACTTCATACAGTGGTGACAAGCATAGCCCTGAGACTTGGTTTGGTGCATTTGAGCCTCCTGCCCCATAATAAACTAATCTTTCTGTTTTGAAAAATCCTTCAGTAGCATTCCCTAGCTTCAGTGACTTCCCAAGGGATGCTAGTCTCAAAACTGACACCATTCCTTCCCTACACAAGGCTCAAAGCATATCATATCCAATCCCACCCCTGAGAAACATTTCAAACCAGAAGACAATGGTCATATACCCTTAATCTACTTAAACAGAAGAATTTCCAGCCAAGAATTCTATATCCTGCTAAGTTAAGCTTTAAAATTGACAGAAAAATCAAATCTTTTACTGATATGCAAACACTGAGGAAATTTGCCACAACACGACCAGCTCTATAGGAAATATGTCAACCTATTCTACACACTGACCATTATGATAGACCACTAGAAAGTAAGCACCCATGGCTCGGAGCCTATAGCTCAACCGGCTGAGGCGCCAGCCACGTACACCTAAGGTAGTGGATTCGAATCCCCAACCCAGACTCGCCAAACAACAATGACGGCTGCAACCAAAAAATAGCCGGGCGTTGTGGCGGGCGCCTGTGGTCCCAGCTACTTGGGAGGCGGAGGCAGGAGACTCACTTGAGCCCAGGAGTTGGAGGTTGCTGTGAGCTGTAATGCCACGGGGCACTCTACCCAGGGGGAAAGCTTGAGGCTCTGTCTCAAAAAAAAAAAAAAAAAAAAGAATGGATATTTATTATATCTCCTTTCTCCCTAACAAAAGGGTGAGGAATTCTCCACCTTGCCTACTTAATTTTCAGTTCCTCATTTCTTCTATCAAACTAACAGATGCCTGAATTTTCCTGTTTTCTAAAGGATATGGTCATCTGAGTCCCATTTCTTAGATATTATTTTTGTTCACATTCACATTTAAAAGACTAATGTTTGTTGTTGTTGTTAGACAGAGTCTTTCTCTGTCATTCTGAGTAGAGTGCTGTGGCATCATAGCTCACAGCAACTTCAGACTCTTAGGCTAGAGCGATCCTCTTGCCTCAACCTCCCAAGTAGTTGGGCCTGTAGGGGTGTGCCACTATGCCTGGCCATTTTTTCTATTTTTATGCTCTTGCTCAGGCTGGTCTCCAATTCCTGAGCTCAGGCAATCCACTTGCTGCCTCGGTCTCTCAGAGCACTAGGAGCCATCATCCACACCTGGCCTAAAAAGCTAATATTTCATAATTTTAAAGTACCTTTTCTGTGTTGTTTGATTTTCCAAATCTGAAATTGTTTCTCTCTGGAACAATTGTTTAAAGTTCTTTACTAAATTTTTTTTTTTTTTTTTTAAAGACAGAGTCTCGGTGGTGCCTGTGGCTCAAAAGAGTAGGGCGCTGGCCCCATACACCAGAGGTGGCGGGTTCAAACCTGGCCCAGGCCAAAAACTGCAAAGAAAAAAAAGATCTCACTTTATCACCCTCAGTAGAGTGCATGGTGTCACAGCTCACAGCAACCTCCAACTCCTGGGCTTAGGTGATTCTCTTGCCTTAGCCTCCCGAGTAGCTGGGACTACAGGCACCTGCCACAACGCCCGGCTATTTTTTGGTTACAGTTTGGCTGGGGCCAGTTCAAATCAGCCACCCTCAGTATATGGGCCCTACTCACTGAGCCACAGACGCTGCCAACAACGTTTTTCTTTTTTTTTTTCCCCTATATAAATTTCATTTTTCCTCTCAGAGAATCTCTGCTAATTCCTTCCAGTGGTTCCTAACCTTCCTAATGCTGCAACCCTTTAATACAGTTCCTGTGGGGAACGACCCACAGGCTGAGAACTGCTGCTCTAAACCATTACTTTTCAAAGATACTCACAACTCTCTATCTCGGTTTGTTTCTACTATAAGCAAGAGTTTTTTTCATCCTTTGAAATTGCTGACATAAAATAAATTTTTTAAAAGGCTATGAGCAGCCATTTATAAATCTATGTCATATCTTACAATTAGGTAGGTTACCAAAATAATGAGCGATAGATAGGAAGTGGAAAGATGTGTCTGCGCACGCAGATGCTCACGTCATTTACCGGTGGGGCTACGTTGTGGGAAATACATCGTTGGGCAATTTTGTCATAGTGCAAACTGTGAAATGCACGTCCATAAACCTCGATGGTGCAGCTGACCGCACGCCTCAGCTAGGTGGTGTAGCCGATTGCTAGGCTATAGACCTATGAGGCATGTTACCGTATTCTGTCTACTGAATTCTGCAGGCAACTGTAACCCAAGGTTAAGTATATTTGCATCTGAATGTATCTAAACATGGAAAAGTTATAGTAAAAGTATGGAGTAAAAGATCTTTTAACAATGGTACCCCTGAATGGGCCACTTTCCGCAAGTTGCCTCGGGTGAGTCAGTGAGTGCGTGAGGGAATGTGGAGGCCGAGGGCATTAATGTGTACCACTGTGGACTTCAAAAACACTGTACCCTTAGGCTACGCTGAATTTATAAATCTTTTTCTTCCTTCAATAATAAATTAACCTTAATTTCTTATAACGTTTTTACTTTGTAAACGTAAATTTTTCTAATTTTTCAACTCTTTTGTACTAACAAAAGCACAAACATATGGTACAGCTATCCAAAATATGTTTTTTCCTTTTTCCACTTTTAAAATATTTAGTTTTTACCTTTTATTTTTTAAAATTTTCTTGTTAAAAACTAAAACACACTGGCCTAGGCCTACATGGGTCAGGGCCATCAATATCACAGTCTCTGGGGACACTGACACACGTGGAGCTGTCCTCTCCCCTGGTGACAGTGACTTCTTCTGGATACCCCAGAAGGACCTGCCTGCAGCTGTTTTACTACTAATCTTTTTTTTTATTATTGGAGGGAGTAGTACACTCTAAAATAACAATGAAAAGTAGAGTAAATGCATAAACCAGTAAAATAATTGCTTATTACTTTTATAAAGTCTTATGTGCTATACTGTACATAATTGTATGTGCTATACTTTTATATGATTGTCCACACAGTTTTGTTTGCACCAGTATCATCACAAACGTGTGAATAATGTTATATGATAATTATGATGTCACTAGGTAAGAGAAATTTTTCAGCCTTCTTGTGCTCTGATGAGACCACTTTTATGCAGTCCACTGACCGAAACGTTGTGATGTGGCAAATGACTATATACACAAATAACATGAAAGTTGCTGCATAATCTAACATGGAGTCTATTCACTTCCATTCAAGGAGTTTAAAGGATTCTAAAATTTCTATTGAAAATGAGCATGTAGGCTTGGCACCTATAGCTCAACCAGCTAAGGTGCCAGCCATGTACACCTAAGGTGGCGGGTTCAAATCCCCAGCCCAGACCCGCCAAACAACAATGACGGCTGCAACCAAAAAATAGCTGGGTGTTGTGGCGGGTACCTGTGGTCCCAGCTACTTGGGAGGCAGAGGCAGGAGACTCGCTTGAGCCCAGGACTTGGAGGTTGCTGTGAGCTGTAATGCCACGGCACTCTACCCAGGGGGACAGCTTGAGGCTCTGTCTCAAAAAAAAAAAAAAAGAAAGAAAGAAAATGAGCATGTAAAAAATAAGGAAGGTCAAAAAAGGTTTAAGCTTATTAATCTCAGCCTAAGAGAGTTTTGTTTGTAAATTTAAAATACATTTATTTTTCACTGATAACTCAAACAATTAAAATTCCCAGCTGGACTCGTGCACATGTGTGTACAACCACCTCCACACACAAAGATGTGCTTTATTTCTTGCATTTGAAGGAAGAGAATGTTAGGTTTATCTTGCCCACAAATTTCTAATTTTATCTTTGTTTGTTTAAATACTCCAAGAAAAATAGAGAGGTTCCCTAACGATGAATTATGGTGGATATAAAGATCATTCAATCGGGAATAAGGAAACTAGATTCTAACTAGGTCTGAAAGACTGACTTTAGTTCTCTGGAAATATGACAGGGTTTGGGCTAAATGATCCCAGAGACCTTTCCCATGGTGAGTCAATTCTGACTCTATTATAATGTTTCTATTTTACTCTTCTTCCCAGCCTTCATCAGGAACATAAAGTGGCAAACCCACAAACAGAAAGAAAGGGAGAGAGAAAGAAAATAATCAAGTGTATCAGTCAGTGATTGGCGCAATAATGCTGCGTAACAGACCATTCTGAATCTTGGTGGCTTATAACAACTAACTTTCTTCTTTTCTTTTTTTAATCCAAATACTTAAAAAAAAATTCACATCTGTTTGATCAGGTTAGCCTCAGGCTGTAAGTCATCCAACTTTGGTTGCAAGATAAGGTCCTGACTCTGTGTCTCAAAGTATGGTTTGAGATAAAGAAGCAGTAATCTCTATGCGACATGTCCTCCTCCCTGCAAACAGTACAAATGAAGAGCCTGGCTGAACACCCAACCATGCTTAAAGTTTCTTCTCATGTCACATGTGTGGACATTTCATTGGCCAAAGCAAGTCTTGTGATCAAAGTCCAAGTCAGTGGTTCATGAAAATGTATTCTGTCCATCAGGCAGGGGGTGGAATTGGAAAGGAACAATAATCCGATGTTTCATATTCTGCTACAAATACCACAAACTGAAATGGTTATTGAAACTGGCAAAGACTATTTGAGGCATTCTAGGTGGGGGATGAAGCAAACACAGACTGAGTACACCATCAAAAGGAGGTGGCAGAAATGCAGGTTCAGGGACAAATACTTGAGTTTTTTTAGAAGGGGAGATAACAATTCATAATCTTATGTCATTTTTTTTTTTATTTTTGAATGTTCTAAAGCAAATTTCTTTTTAAAAATTATGTCTGGGTAGAATAAAACATGTCTGCAGACCAAATACAATTTGGAGATTACCATTTGCAACATTTGACCAGAAATTTCTTTTGTTTATCAATATATCACCTTATAAGTAGACACTTCAGATAATTTTAAACTCTTTCTTTTGTGTTCATAGAGGACATAATTTCATGCTACTGCAAGAAGGATTAACATTCGGTCAAGTTTTTGACCTATGCCTGTGTAACTCTTTCCTGAAAATGAAAGACTGCGTGTATGTGATGATACAGTGCTGTATTACTAAAGAGCCGTGGGGTTTGGGATCGGGGGCTCCTGGTCCTGAATCCAGTTGACCTGGTTCAATTACTCCGCTGACCTAGAAAGTTCAACAGAGGCATAGTGGGAATCAAAGCAAATGTGGGTGGAAACCAGAAATAAGAGCCACCCAGGCAGCGCGAATCGAAAGCCAAAGGAAACTGCACAAGTTTCAGTGTAACAAAGGGAAATTTTATTTAAGAACAAAGAGAAAGCGTAGAGTACTTCCAGAGAGAGTTGGAAGTGGATCCCTGTCATGAATGAGAAGAGGTGAGAGACAGAGGGGCAGGGGCGGGCAGAGGTACAAATTTCTCGTCCTCTCAGTTTGAAATCCGCCGCAGGTCTTTCACTGCCCTCTCCGCACCGCAGGGAATTATTACCCTTTTCTACTGGTCATTATCACTGTTTTTGTCTATTGGTCATAGGTGACCTAGGTTGCCTCATGCCCACGTTCTTTCCCTTTTTTTTGGTGAGCGTTGCTGAGTGGGGTGGATGTTCCTGGGGGCCCCCAGACTTCGCTGTTCAGCAGCCCAGGCTTCCCTCCCATTCCTCTCCAAGCCCCATTCTTCATGTTCCTTCTTACTTTCAAGTAAATACACTGACTTAATCCTCACAGCAAATAATGCCGTGGTCATTACGTAGATGAGAAAACTGAACCCCAGAAAGATTATGTGAATTTTTTTCAAGGTTGTAGGGCGAAGGCCAGAGCAGAACTAGGTTTCTAGGTCATTTAACTCCTTTTCCACCGGTGAGAAAGTTGGGCGATCATGGATTCACAAAAGACTAAAAGCTATTTGACTACTGTTAGGATTTGGTTTTAATATTTAATGTGGAGTGGAGTGATATTTTAAAGTATCTTTCTTTTCAGGCATTTAAGCCCCTTCTTAAAGGAGAGCTAGTAAAAGCCTCAGAAGATAATCACAAGTTTGGGTGGTGCCTGAGGCTCAAAGGAGTAGGGTGCTGACCCCGTATACCAGAGGTGGTGGGTTCAAACCCAGCCCCAGCCAAAAGCTGCCAAAAAAAATAATAATGATAATAATAATCACAAGTTTGTGATTATCCCTTTTTACACTTTCAAAAGGTTACATCTGCTCTTATGTCTTTGAACTTCCTTCCCATCAGATGATTAAATAATGATTATCTTGTCTACAAATAATTGGTTTTATTTTGTGGTTTCACTTGACCCCATGTGACATGTTGGAAGTTTAGAATGCCACAGACATTTAGTTGTAAATCAGAGAATGTTGTTTTTTTTAACTAGAGAAATATGATAATTTGGGATTTACAAAATATTCTTTAAAAGGAGAGGAAGAGGTAGAGATTCCAAGGTTGGTTCTGGTACCAAGCAGCTGTGTGCTGTTGGACTCTGATATCTCATTTTACCCTTTGAATTGGCTAAGAAAAAATAAGATGATAATTGCAAAGGTACCAAAGGCTCTTTGGAAGGACAGTTTTAATCCAGGTTCATCTTGTTAATCAATCAATTCTCTACTAACTTATTCTACTAGTCCAGCCTCACTGGCCAAGTAATTACAGTGCTTCATGTTGGTATCTAATGTAATTATGCACGACTTCAATCCCAGGTTGATAACCGAGGTACAATAAACCTCACACGGGGTTTATGGGTTTTGTTATTTTTGGTAATAAAAATCATCCTTGCTGGAGGTGGTGACTTTATCCCCCAAATGATGAATATTGCAAACTAGTGAATAGATGATATGAACAGGATTGTCTTTAAAACAGAAGTCATCCCTGATTCCAGAGCAAAGTTGGCAAAATAAGGCCGAGGAGGATGAAGGGAAGACCAGTTTCCCTTGAATTTCTTTTCCCAGTATTTGGCAGCTTTGTTTTTAATAGCTCCGGGGGGGGGGGGGGGCTGTGTCAAATATATTCCATCAAAGGAAAGCAACAGTGATATGTATTTTTCAAGTAGTAAAATCTGTATAATTTCATGGCTCTGTAAAAGGGAAATATTTTCTCTCTTTTTCTCTTCCTGTGTCTCTTTAATGGAATAAAATACCTTTCCTTGGAGATCAAAGCATCCTACCATGTCTCTTTCCTGTGTTCTTGGAGAGTGGCAGCCTCCTGTTTTGAAATTTGCTTTTTGTTTTGAGGAATTTACTGGATGGTATTTACTAGTGCCTAAATGGGGCAAGTTATCTATATGTAAAAAGCAGGGAAGTTATAGGAAAGTAGCTATAAAAACTTAGCAACAAGAGAGTTATGTTAATTGCTGTTTCAAAGTGCTCCCCTGTAGTGGAGCCTTGGGCTCATTTTTTTCTCAATGAGGCCTATTTAGTTTCCTTTCCTGTTGGTACTGTGCCATTTAGAGACTGCCAGTCCCTTTTCCCTTTGAAATCACAAAGGTTATCCCTTGGAGGATCTACTGTCTTACCTCTGCACACTTTCTGGAGATTCTGAGGCATCAGAATTCCCCAGAGAGCCAGCGAATATCAAGCCAGGTGGTTAAGGGAAGAGCCTTTCAGAAGCTCTGAGGAGCCCTGGACGGAGAGAGAGGCCAGCACAGAGGCCAGGTGAGCCGGAGAGAGAGGCCAGCACAGAGGCCAGGTGAGCCAGAGAGAGAGGCCTGCACACAGGCCAGGTGAGCTGGAGGGAGAGGCTGACACAGAGGCCAGGTGAACCAGAGAGAGAGGCCAGCACAGAGGCCAGGTGAGTTGGAGAGAGAGGCCAACACAGAGGCCAGGTGAACCAGAGAGAGAGGCCGGCACAGAGGCCAGGTGAGCCGGAGAGAGAGGCCTGCACACAGGCCTGGGTGAGCTGGAGGGAGAGGCCAGCACAGAGGCCAGGTGAGCTGGAGGGAGAGGCCAACACAGAGGCCAGGTGAGCCGGAGGGAGAGGCCAACACAGAGGCCAGGTGAGCCGGAGAGAGAGGCCAACACAGAGGCCAGGTGAGCCGGAGAGAGAGGCCGACAGAGGCCAGGTGAGCTGGAGGGAGAGGCCAACACAGAGGCCAGGTGAGCCGGAGAGAGAGGCCTGCACACAGGCCAGGTGAGCCAGAGAGAGAGGCCTGCACAGAGGCCAGGTGAGCCAGAGAGAGAGGCCTGCACAGAGGCCATGTGAGCCGTAGAGAGAGGCCTGCACACAGGCCAGGTGAGCCGGAGAGAGAGGCCGACAGAGGCCAGGTGAGCTGGAGAGAGAGGCCAACACAGAGGCCAGGTGAGCCGGAGAGAGAGGCCAACACAGAGGCCAGGTGAGCCGTAGAGAGAGGCCTGCACACAGGCCAGGTGAGCCAGAGAGAGAGGCCTGCACAGAGGCCAGGTGAGCCGTAGAGAGAGGCCGACAAAGGCCAGGTGAGCTGGAGAGAGAGGCCGACAGAGGCCAGGTGAGCTGGAGAGAGAGGCCGACAGAGGCCAGGTGAGCTGGAGGGAGAGGCCAACACAGAGGCCAGGTGAGCCGGAGAGAGAGGCCAGCACAGAGGCCAGGTGAGCCGGAGAGAGAGGCC
>CAUYTI010071837.1:0-13312 GCA_963575145.1 Galago senegalensis
CTGTGGTCCCAGCTACTTGGGAGGCAGAGGCAAGAGACTTGCTTGAGCCCAGGAAGTTGGAGGTTGCTGTGAGCTGTAATGCCATGGCACTCTACCCAGGGGGACAGCTTGAGGCTCTGTCTCAAAAAAAAAAAAAAAAAAAGAGATCCCTGGTTTAAAATATGGCCTCTCATAATTACCCTCATCTCATTCTTTGCCAGTATCTGTATTTTGAATATCTATCATGTATAAAGTACTTTGAGAAATCATAAAAGTTATGACCAGCCTTCATTACTAAACATGTACTGCCTGGTAGGCATGATCCCAAGTGCTTTACATACATTTGGCTCACGTAACATGATGTTTTCCAACGCTAGACCCTTAGATATTTCAGACTTGGCAATTAGATTTCATTTTTTTATCCCCTATCTGAAATAGGCCTGAATGGATTAGGAATCACAGATTAGGAATAGTGAATGTTGGCCGATCTTTACTCAGCAGTGTAGCATTTTTGGATTTTAGACATGTGTATTTAGTGACTAGTTCATCTTCAGTGCCTTCTCTTGACTGGAACCTGCGGTACCAATCATATATTTGTCATTTGCTCCATGAGGTGTGTTTATGGCTTCTGAGACTCACAGAGTTCCTGTGTGTGATGCTTTCCCCGCCCCCAGCATTTCATTGATAGCCATGAGAGGGGATTTCTAAATAAGTGTGTGTGTTTGAAAATTAAAACTACTAACTGCCTTTTGAAAATACAGTATTTTATATTTAATGGACTGTTCTGTTTGCTGCTAAAATTATAAAATGAGAGGCATCAAAAACTATCTTGAGCACAGCCAGAGTCATTTGACCATTATTCTTTAGTTATTATAAAAAGGTTTCCCCCTCCCCTTCCTTAAGGAAATTCTCTCAAGTTATCTGTCACTCTAGCAGGTTTTTTTCTTTTTTTTAAAGCATCCCTCTTCCCCCTTCTCCTACCCCACACCCCACTAATGCTTTGTTCTGGCACAAATAAGGTCGAGTTCATTTTTAGATCTACCGCCTCCTCCTCCATCTCCCAGAGAGAACCTGTAGCAAGTGTCTATGACAAATTCTATTTGGAACAGGTTCCTTTGAGATCTTAATTTTACTCTGTGCCCCCACAGGTTTCAAACAAAGCCAGCTAAGAAGGATGGAGAAAGCTCCCTCAGAAGCTACTGGTTTTATGGAAACATTTATTTTCTCAGGTTCCAAGCCAATCAAAAGCTGGGCAAGAAGATTAACAAATCACCAGTCTCTTATATTAAGAAGCTAACTCAGAGAGTTATGATTTTCCATAGTATCTCTTACTCATTTTTGTTTTGCACCATCGATACTTTTAACCCTTCCAAATGTCTTAAGTGGTTCTTGGCCCAAACAGATGTGATTTCTACTCAGGAGCTGGGTCACAGTGCCTTACATGCCTGGTGGATTTCAATTTTGATGTAGGCTTGTTCATGCTTTCCTTTAGCTAGTAAATATGCTTTTCTTGCTTGCAGCTAGAACAAAAGTGCAAACTGTTGTTTTCCCATGGTGAAGCTCGTATTCATAATACATACTTAGATTTCATTCCAGCAAGCCAAAGATGCTGTTATGGGGAAGCAACAGGATTGCCCTTTTGGGGTTAGTTTTCTCTTTGACTGATCTCAGTGTAAATATACATGGTTCAGTCTTGCAGAAATGAAAAGAATAGACTAGTAAGTGAATTTTCTAAACAAAAATCAAAATTGTTGTCATGCCTCTCATTGATTCTTTTTCCTATACTATTTTCCCTTTGAATTACTTCTGAAAAAACTTTATTTAGTTGAAATCTATATTGCTCTAAGAAAAGAAAACTTTTAAACAAATTCTGATTTTTTTCCCCTCAAGTATGGCTATTTTACACAGAGCCAAAAAAGAAAGACTAATTGCAAAATTCACCCAGCATATTAAGAGATATATTTAGCATTATGCTTTTCTTGGATACAGAAGCTGCCTTGATATATAATAAAAACAGAATTTTTTGCATTTATCAAGTGATGGGCTTCCACATGTTTTGATATCAAGCATAGATCTTGTGAGTTATTTCGAGTTTTTGTCTTTAAGTTATATTTGCCAGACTATTTTTTGGTCAAGATTCCTTTTGGAAAGTTGTTAAATACCTCCTTTTACATAAACCTGAATGTTATTTCTAGCTCATTTTATTAACCTTAGCTTCCTTTTTTTGTTTTTGGAGATAGAGTCTCTATTGCCCTGGCTAGAATGTGTGGCATCAGCCTAGATCACAGCAACCTCAAACTCCTGGGTTCAAGCAGTCCTCCTGCTTCATTCAGCCTCCTAGCCTATAGCTGGGACTGTAGGTATCCACCACAGGACCCAACTAATCTTTCTTTCTTTCTTTTTTTTTTTTTTTTTTGAGACAGAGTTTCATTTTGAACTTTGGACTCAAGGCATCTTCCCTCCTAGGCTTCCCAGCGTGCTTATAGGCGTGAGCCACCAAGCCTAGCCCATTAACCTTAGTTTTGATCATTTCTCCCTGGAATATCCCCTTTAAGAGCTTATCCCTATCTCTAGTTACCCAGTATTCAAATCTGCTGAAATAGTTGGATTATACTAAATTTTCGGGAATATATATATAAGATATTTGAACTCTTGTTAACTCCTAATTCATAGAAGGTTAGTGAAAGAAGTTTGTATTTTGCATTGAGATAAAGTGACGCTGTTAGAAGCTGGAAAACATAAAACTTTTGTTTGTGTGAATAGTATTGAAGAAAAACAAACAAACAAAAAAAGATCATTTTACATACTCCCAAGTGATTTTTCAGAGATAGTAACAAGCTGCTCTTGATGCTTTAGCAATTTCAGTAACAAATTTTTATAGTCAAAAAGGGCTGTCCCTGTTTATCAAAATCCAAAACAGCCACCTAGTAATAGAGAAATAAAACTATCTCCAGATGGAAATAGGAGGGCTACTATATGTTTGTAACTTGCCAAGAAAAGGTATCTCATGGTGGAAGTTGATTCTTTCCCATTGCCCTTCATTTAACATTTACCTTATGGCTATCTCCATCCTGCTGAGCTGAGCCTAAATCAATTCCTATCAACCTTGAGTTGTGGGGTTACCTTCCTGGGATGAGGAGTTCAGAGATCTGGTGCTGCATCATAATGGGAAGAAGAATTATAAAATTAAGGGCTGAGCTCTTTAGGGGTTATGTAACTGCTAAGAACTATGGGATTGTGATGCTTCACTGCTTCCAAGAAAAGCACTTTTTTTTTTTTAAGCAAGCAAATATGCCATGTGTATATTTACAATCACAATGCAATTAATGGATTCATAACATATATCCTGGATGTGGTGTGTTTTCTGCCAATGCCCACTCTCTGATGGGTTGCCATTGGTGTGTTTTTTGTCCTGAGTACTTATTGTTTTGCATCTTTGTCCTTTCAACTGTAGGATTTAGACAAGAGTCAAGAAGAGATCAAAAAGCATCACGCCAGCATCAGTGAGCTGAAAAAGAACTTCATGGAGTCTGTACCAGAACCACGGCCTAGCGAATGGGATAAACGTTTATCCACTCACTCTCCCTTCCGAACTCTTAACATCAATGGGCAAATCCCCACAGGAGAAGGAGTGAGTACTTTGTCCATCATGAACGACTGTGAGAGGGAATGGAATAAATGTTTTTGTATGTTAGCATTCTGTACTTGAGAGAAAGCTTAGAGCTGAGATTTGGCTTTGATGCCTGACAAATTCATTTTGGCTTTAAGGCATTCATGATCAAACACTTATTTTTAAAGTCATATAGGCTATTCTGTCCAATTATGGGAGCCATTTAGAATTGCCAGTAGATGAGTAGGCTCTGAGCACTGTCTCTGCAGCTGCATGCTTCTGGCTAATGTGTGTTTATGAATTGACCATAAGCCAGTGGAACTTTGTTTATATTTAAACTATGTCTTCAAGGACCAGAAAGTTTACTAAATTTAGTAAGGTCAAAATTGGAAGGGATTACCATTTTTTAAAACTTTTCTTGAACATTTACATGACTTAGGAATAGCTGGGTGATTGCTCACAACTATGTACTGAACCTAAGCCAGAGAATACAGAACACCAAATATTATAATGCTTATAGTAGGAAAACAACTGATGTTTTATTTTATCTTTATATATAACATCAAACTTTTAATACACTGTTTTGTAAGACAGTCACAATAATAGGAGGACAGAGGTATCTTTCAGGGGCTGTTCTTTTTCTGTCACTGTTATCATTACCTGTTTTGAAAATCCTCCATATAAGTAAGTAAGTCGTTTGCATTTAATGAAAATGAAATTGAGACCAGGTGTGGTGGCTCACACCTGTAATCCTAGCACTCTGGGAGGCCAAGGTGGGAGGATTGTTTGAGCTCAGGAATTCAAGAGCAGCCTGAGCAAGAGCAAGACCCTGTCTCTACAAAAAAATGGAAAAATTACCCAAGCATGGTGGCATGTGCCTGTAGTCCCACCTATTTAGGAGGCTGAGGCAGGAGGAATGGTTGAGCTTAGCAGTTTAAGGTTGCAGCAAACAACAATGACACCACTGCACTCTAGCCAGGGCAACAGAGTGAGAATATTTGTGTAAATCATTCTAATGACTCAATGAGTGAGTTTGGTGACATAAAAGTCATATAGGCTAGTTGTACTAGATTCTAATTATAGCACTAATGACTTAATTGATTGAGAGGGTCTAGCTAATTCAATCCTGACTGAATGATTCTGAATAAGTCATTTATCTTGTTGGGCCTCAGTTTAGTAGATGATCTTTAAGGTCCTTTCTAACTCTAAAATTCCTTTAAGTCTGAGATTTCATGAAAAAATTCCTTATTGCTGTCTAGCCTAGTTAACTCTATTTACAAACTGTAACTGTTATTTACTGGTCTTCTTTTTGACTCTGTGCAAGTGATAAAAGATGATCAAGGCTCGGTGCCTGTGGCTCAAGTGGCTAAGGCGCTAGCCACATACACCTAAGTTGGTGGGTTTGAATCCAGGCCAGGCCCCCCAAACAACAAAGATGGCTGCAACCAAAATATGGCCAGGCGTTGTGGCGGGCGCCTGTGGTCCCAGCTACTTGGGAGGCGGAGGCAGGAGACTCGCTTAAGCCCAGGAGTTGGAGGTTGCTTCGAGCTGTGATGCCATAGCACTCTACCCAGGGTGACAGCTTGAGGCTCTGTCTCAAAAAAAAAAAAGATGATTAACTACTTTGAAAAAGTTACTTGGTACTCTCTTGGACAAGGTTGGGTAAATTTGAATCAGTCTCCATTTCCAGAAAAGATCTTATGTCTTTTAATAGAAATCCTTCAGAAATCATCTCAGGGCCAGTTTTAGGAATGGTGATGTCATTCTCTGTATTTTAAAGAAATAAACTCAACTAGACCCATGAGAGTACTTGACCAATTTTACTTCTGGGCTATTATCCCTCTAATGAATGGTGGGATACATAAGAACTATGCTGTGAGTGACCGATTATATTGGGATGATTCCCCTGTCTGGCATATCTTTCTTTTTCTTTAATAATCAGGATAATATTTCTGTTGTCTGGGGATACTTCTTCCACCTTGACAGCATTGTTGTTGCATTGCAAGGCAACTGAATGTTATATAATTTGTGTATGACCAGGTGAAGAAAACCTCTGTCCTTCCTTCGGAAAGAAAGGTTGGTGGGCCAGAGGTAAAGCTGCTGTTATGACTTGTGCTTCTCAATTGGAATTTGCTCTTGTCATGGCACCAAGCAAATAATCCCCCCCAGAACTGAACAACAGCTGCTAAATAATTTTTTTCTTTTGGCTATACTAGTAAACCGACCCCCACAGCCTTTTGGCCTAACTCATAACACTTCCACTACTGCAGCTTTTGCAGCTTTGAATTTGCTTATTTGGGCGCATGGCTGGTTGAAAAGCTGCATGAAGATGTAAATATGTATTCAGAGAGAAAATGAATTTAATTATGCCCTATTCTTTTTATGTTGTCTTTCTTCTCCCCCTTTATTTTCTTTTAAAAATCATCATAATTTTGCATCCTTTCTTTTTCTTTTTCGCTGACCAGTCCCCTAGCTACTTTCTCCCTGATACATATCACTTAGGGGTGTGCAAAGAACCAGTGTTGAACTTCCAAACTGATCAGAGAAGCCTAGCTCAACTGAGAGAACTTAGAGCCAAGTTTTTCCTTTCATAGATAACATCTGTCTCGACTATGGACAGCAAAGTACAGAAAACTGTAGGGAAAAACTTCTCAATTGGACAATTTGGGGGGGGGACCTTTCCTTTAAAGTGTTAAAAATATTGCTTAATGTATAATCTTTCATGATGGTCATTATCATTGCTATTTTTAATCATGATTCAGGAAGAGAGTTTGAAGTCTTGTGGGTTTTTTTTTCTTTTTTTTTTTTTTGGTAGACCCAGGAGGCACATTATAAACTTTTATACTTGTTTTTCTTCTACAGTCTTTAAAATGTATAAGGTTAAGATTTGTATTTCCTTAAGCAAAAGCTACTTACCATACTGAATGAACTGTTGCAATTTTTTAAGTCTATATGAAGAGATATAGGGATTACTTTTTATATTCTGCCATTGTATTTGTAATAAAAATAACTTTTCTGATGGCAAGAAGAATGCTTCATTATTGGCATTGCCAAATTGGTGATTGGCAGTACCAAAGCATGGAAAAATGACCCCAAATTCATTTGTGAATATCTTCAAAAGAGGAATAAATAATGTAACTGAGGAAAGCTAGTGATTCCTTGAACTTTCAGGAGTCCTAATTTTCATTCATTCAAAAAATTATCTATTGATTACCCTGCTGTATTTTATAAACTTTTTTTAGGATAAAGTGCAAAAAATAGAACTAAAATCGAGAGTGTACAAAAGATCTTTCCAAATCCTTTGCACATCCCCAAGTATCATTTTTGAGCATTTTTCATCTGTCATTTTGTTCATCTTATTCTGTCTTTCTTGATCTTCTACCGTGAAAGCAGACACAGGAACGTGCTCTGTTAGTACAGGATGAAGAGAAAATTAAAAGGCAAGAGAGATCTACTGAAAGAGCCTTGCCCCAGCAAGAAAATGAAGAAATTCTTCCCAAGGTTTCTATTCCAATCCCTGAGGATCACAAGTCTCTCAAAAAGTGCCACCTCTACTTTAGTACTTTTCCATCTCCTCGCATTCCTTTCATGATGTCTTTTCTCGTGGTCCTTGTATTGGCTGTTTGGTGGTTGGTCTTTCTGTGATTGGAAAACAGGGTGCTTGTCTGAAATGTCAAAACTAAAATAACCGTTGAACTTTTGTCCTTGGATTTAACTGTATTATCTCCTGTATAATGTCCTCCAATCTTGATAGTTCACTGTCCTAGGGAAGCTCTTGTGATCATTTATCTGTCAATAAAATGTTACTCTTTGTAGAGTATGTATTGTGAGATACAAAGAAGTAACAGTGGATTGCCCAAGCCAGCTTTTCTGCACCGAAGTTTAAACAAATCAGACTTAAGCATATAGGCAGGTTGGTACTTTTCCTAAAAGCATTAACTCTTTTACGCTGCATGTTCTTACTGTTAACTGTTGCTATGTCCTACTATCCAGTGTCTCACACAAACCAGGATACTCTAGAAGCATTTGATGGAATATTTTCCTAATCTTCCATGGTCAATGTGTGGCATGGGTTCTGTAGTTTAAGAAAAAAATTCAACTTGCTAATCTTTCAAAAGCCTTAATATGATAATGTTTTCATCTACAAATCCATAACCACTCCTTTTCTTAGGATATCAAACCAGTATATACAAAAGCCCTTTCTGGAAAAGGGCTTTTGATTTCTGTGGCCTTTTCATAACTATTTCTTACCTGTGCAGGGACAGATGACTTTATCCTGCCAAATATATTGAAGAGATCTTCCAAGGTGAAATGCCATCTTTTCATAAATAGAATGTTGATATGGTTTAAGGAAAATGGTGCTGGTGCCCTTTTGCCTCCAGCCAGGGCTGAATTTCCCAGACTGCTTTACCTGTCTTTAAATGTCCTAAAATGCAGGTTTATTCAAGATCTGTAGAAAAACAAACCCGTCTCTAAATTAAAATACTGTGTTACTTCTTTATGTCTTAGTACTTATATTGCTAGAAGCAATATGCAGCTATTATGATAAGCTTAAAATATACTTCAATATACTTTGTTTTCTTAATACACTGCAGACTTGTTTATTCTTGTGCTTATGTTGAAATCAATTGTTTTTAATTAATGGCCTTGTGAGCTAAAGTTCTATTGTGACAAGTATGTGTCCTCTGTTTGCATGTTGATTTGTAAGACTTACCTGAAGTAAATACGAGTACTCTCTCTCTTCTGAACACAATGTGGATGCCTAACCTGTCATTTTTTACTTCAATATTAATGAAACTCTGCATGTAGCTTGCTTTTTATGGCACTTAAATGGCATTTGGTTAATGTCTCCAACATTTGTTCTGAAGTCTGGGTTTTATAGGGTTATCAAACTGAGATGACCAATTTTGTTTTACTTTTCAATGCTTTTGAGTTGATAACGCTTCTAAACAAGACTTTTTGTTTTTGAGAAGACTTCTTAAAGCAAAAAAAAAAAAAAAAGAGAGAGAGAGACAGAGAATAAGAATCTTTTGCCTTTCAACAGCCACCAGTATTGTTCTATTGTCTCTGGAGACATGTAAAAATAATCATTCTCTGATTTTTTTCTGAAAACTGCTACTCTGTTATTACAGCTTTCCTCCAAAAATGGGAAAAGAAGCAAGGACTGGGTTACATTTAAAAGTCGGGTGACCTAGGCTGGGTGTGGTGGCTCACGTCTGTAATCCTAGTACCTGGGAAGCCCAGGCAGGTGGATTGCTTGAGCTCAAGAGTTTGAGACCAGCCTGAGCAAAAAGCAAGACCCCATCTCTACTAAAATAGAAAAACTGAGGCAAGAGGATTGCTTGATCACAGGAATTTGAGGTTGCTGTGATCTAAGATGCCACAGCACTCTACCCAGGGTGGCATATGGAGAATCTGTCAAAAAAAAAAAAAAATCCAGTGTGTATATATATCTTTCATGTTACTGGCTTTATCCATAACAAATATTTTGTAAATAAGCATATTTATTGACTCTCTTATAATAAGAAGAGAGACCTCAAATCAACCTGAAATATTACAAAGCTATTCTCTAACACAGAAAGTGATCAGAAGTATTCCCCCTTTATCTATGAAATAGAGATACAAGAGCTTTCCTTAATGAAATAGCAAATGCTTGAATGTGAGCTATTTATTTATTTTTTACAAAAAGAAATAACTGGGCGGCGCCTATGGCTCAGTGAGTAGGGCGCTGGCCCCATATATTGAGGGTGGAGGTTTCAAACCTGGCCCTGGCCAAACTGCAACAAAAAATAGTTGGGCATTGTGGCGGGTGCCTATAGTCCCAGCTACTTGGGAGGCTGAAGCAAGAAAATCACCTAAGCCCAAGAGCTGGAGGTCGCTGTGAGCTGTGATGCCATGGCACTTTACCGAGGGTGACAAAATGAGATTCTGTCTCTTAAAAAAGAAAGAAAGAAAGAAAGAAATAACTAATGAAACTATCATTGATTAGATTATTTTAAATCCTTTTTTTACAGATTAAAAAAGGAAATAATCTTAAATTTTATTTATGCTTCTGTAACTGAGATTGTATTTCCTGAATTTCTGGTTTTCATCCTTACATGTAGCTTTTTATTATTATTATAAATTTCACCCTAATTTTGCTTCTCTCTGGATTGGAATTATTCTAAATCCAAAAGTTTGGTAAGCCAGTGATAATTTTCAGGTTTCTGAAGGGCAGCAAGAGTCTTCAGAGATCCTTACAGATGGCCAAAGGAGAGGCTATTTTTCTGTCAATGGGTAAGAATGGTTGAGAGGAGAAGGGCCAAGCCTTGTACTGGACAAAGCTCAGGCTCAAAAGATACCCATCATTGTTATCAGGGGAAATATATTGGACATTCTAATTTTGTATAAGTTAAAGTTAATGCTGCTGATGTTTGTAACATAAAGCTGTAAATAGTTTTCATTTCCTTCCCTTACCTCATTCCATCCTCAGTACTAGAGTCAGATCCAAGTAGGTATTTTCTTTACTGTGGTTCAACTTCTTAATAGTGATTGATAAGTAAAAAACAAGTTAGACTAAAGGTATCAATATTGTCTTGGTTTTGCCATTATTTATTTGTAAGGTAGCTCCAAGAAGTTCACTTAAATATTTGGTGCCCAAATTTCCACCTAGTATTGTGGAGACAAACCTACCTCATGACAGTGAATCTTTAACATATTCCAGGAATGAGAGGCTCTGACTGTTGTTTATTTCTTAATCTCTTAATGAGCCAGAGGCAGTGGCTTACGTCTATAATCCCTAGCACTCTGGGAGGCTCAGGTGGGTAGATTGCTTGAGCTCAGGAGTTCGAGACCAGTCTGAGCAAAGTTAGATCCCATCTCTACTAAACATAGAAAATCTGAGGCAAGAGGATCTCTTGAGCCCAAGAGTTTGAGGTTGCTGTGAGCTATGATGCCATGGCACTTTACCCAGGGCCACAGCTTGAGACTTTGTCTCAAAAAAAAAAAAATTATTGATCTCTTGGGGGCTAGGAAGGTGGATATTGAAAAACAAACACATATTAACTGCTTAGAATTTTTTATTTGAAAGTAAGCAATTAAATAGCTGTGTTTATTTTCATCTACTCCTTATTGACATTTGACTAGGCATTTAAAACTAATACAGTTGGGGTGGTGCCTGTAGTTCAGTGCGTAGGGTGCCGGCCACATGCACCAATGCTGATGGGTTTGAACCCAGGCTGGCCTGGCCCAGTGTCAGCCAGCTAAAACAACAATGACAACTGCAACAAAAAGAAAAATAGCCGGGCATTGTGATGGGCGCCTGTAGTCCCCAGCTGCTTGGGAGGCTGAGGCAAGAGAATCACTTGAGCCCTGGAGTTTGAGGTTGCTGTGAGCTGTGATGCCACAGCACTCTACCCAGGGTGACAGCTTGAGACTGTCTCAAAAAGCAAAACAAAACAAAACACTACTAAAGTTGGCTGGATGTGGTGGATCATGCCTGTAATCCTAGCCTCTGGGGGCCAAGGCAGGTGGCTTACTTGAGCTTACCAGTTCGAGACCAGCCTGAGCAAAAGCGAGATGCCTCCCCCTCCCGTCTCTACTAAGAATAGAAAAACTGAGACAAGGATCACTTGAGCCCAAGTTTGAGGTTGCTGTGAGCTATGATGCCATGGCACCCTACCTAGGGTGACAGCTTGAGACTCTGTCTCAAAAAAAAAAAAATACTAAAGTTAAACATGTCTTTCCAAATGCATCCTACTCTTAATAAATTAAATCTTATTCAAATGGCTTGCTTTGAGTGAATCATACTGGAAATTAAACCAAGCACCTACATTTTGTACCTTTTAACTATATTCTTATATGCTAATAACACTTGGAATATGAAGGAAATTCAGTTTGCAGGATCAATTTTACTACTTATTTACATATGAGAGGAGAAGTTATTGACTCTGTTGATTAAGAATAGACTGGACGGGCACTGCCTGTGGCTCAAAAGGGTAGGGGCACCGGTCCCATATGTCAGAGGTGGTGGTTCAAATCCAGCCCCGGCCAAAAACAAAAAAAATAAAAAAAAAGAATAGACTGGAGATTATCCTAGAACCTACTATATTTCTTTCTAGTAAATATTATTATAAATTCTACCCTTAAATTTCTTTAGATTTAAGCCAGTTTACTTTGTCCTACTTTCCTAAGTCACTTTTATAATACTATAGATAAGCATGTAGGACACAGGTAGGTATTTGAGGGTCATTTATATTTTAGAAGGTGTTACTGATCAAAATTTATACTTGTGTTTTATCCAGTGGGCATATATTTACAAAAGGAAAACAGAAAGGGCAAAAGTAACGTAAGACAGTTCTCACTGTTGCTTTTTCTGACTTTTTTGCCAAGGATTTTGAGTATAGTAAAGATATAGAACTCTACAGAATTGCCTTCCTTTATATTCCTTTTTGTAGGTATTACGTGATTTCATACTTCTTTACAGCATTCCCTACAGCTCTGAGAAAGACTATTATATTATTGCTTTTTTGTGCTGTTTTGTTTTATTTTTAAGAGACAGGATCATGATTTTTCACCCAGGCTGGAGTGCTGTGATGTAATCATAACTCACTATAGCCTCTAACTCCTGGCCTTAAGCAAACAAGCCAGCCTGCCTAGGCAATATTCTTTTTGTAATATGTAGAAATTTTGCTTTTTTTCATTACACTCGAATCACCTCTGCTTGCAGTTTTGTCACTAGCAACTGAGACAACTCCTTCTTTATTTTGCAGGGCATGTGGGATTAGATTACTGTGTCTGTCTCCTTTGCACCACAGTGGATAGTATCAATTGGCTATTCTCCTCATTGCTTCTGTTACCCGTTGGGTCTTAGGATCTCCTTTGTGCTACACCAAAATGTGACACAAAAAGAAACACATTGGCACAGGCCTAGGAAAGAGCATCTGAAATGGTTAGGAAGATGCAAGGTTAGAGTAGGAACCCATGTCAGGTTAGACTAGAAAAGGAAGACCGGTGGCTGTGATCAACATTTACAAATTCATGGGGGATTCCATTTGGTAAACAAAATTCCTGTCATGCTAAAATTTGAAAGACAAAAAGAAGAGTAAGTAGTTTATTCCCACAGATCAGAAATACAGGTTAAAAGCTAAATAACTTTAGTAATAGCCTAACTAAATATATAGATGAGGTTGTTGGGGGAACATGTTTAGGAATACTTTTTTCCTCTTTTGTTATTGATTTCTTAGAGGACAGCGGCATCCTCCCTTTTATCATAGTCAGAATCCTGTTCTGGGTAAATAATAGAATAAATCGGGCACTTCAGAGATTAAAAAATAGGGGAAGACACAGAGCCCCAACTGTTTGGTTGTTGTTGTTTTTGAGACGGGATCTTACTCTGTTGCCCAGGCTGGAGTGCACTGGCATCATCATACTTCACTGCAACCTCAAACTCCTGGGCCCAAGTGATCTTCCTGCCTCAACCACCTGAGTAGCTGGGACTATAGGCACGCACCACTTGGCCTGGCTAATTTGTTACTGTAAAGATGAAATATCGCTTATTGCCCAGGCAGGTCTTAAACTCCTGACCTCAAGCAATACCCCAGCCTCAGTCTCCCAGAATGCTAGGACTGTAGGTGTGAGTTACTGTGCCAAACCTTACATGTAGAATTGTTAAATAAAAACTGTATCTTTAAAGAACTGCAAGACAAATATTTAAAAATAGGTACAAACTATCAAGGTTTACCA
>CAUYTI010071839.1:0-21916 GCA_963575145.1 Galago senegalensis
GCAGGGGGCTTCTCTGCAGCCGCCCGCCACCCACAGGAGGGGGGCGGCTCTAGTAAGCAGTTCTGGGGCCCGATTTGTACCTGTATTTTATGTTCTTAAATGATCTTCCTAGGATTTATAGCTTGCCGAACTTCTTTCTGGGCTCACCTCCCCATCTTTGGCTTCATATATTCTGATTCCAACCAGTTTTTCTTCCTTTGCTCAGGAGCCTCTGACCAGGGTTGCTACCAGTCGGCCATCTTCCCAGAATCCCTCTAGGTTCATTATTATTAAAACACTTTGGTTAAATAAATTGAGCTGATGCTTACAAAAATACTAGTTATCATTTAAACCAAATTTATGAATATTTCTACTAGATTTACAAACAAACACTATGTCATATAGAATAGCTGTCATCAAATTTATACTCTATTAAATTTAACTCAATATTAACATATTTCTCATTAGCCTGAAATCATAGGAACTTTTACCTCCACCATGGTTAAGCGAAATATATTATAGTATTTACCTGGTTTCCACAGATATAGAACCTTGCAGACAATTAGATGCTGAAAAAATTAGTCTTAATTCCAAGGTTCCTCCTCTACTGTGCAGAAGAATTTGCAGCCCCAAATCCTGAGCCAGAGGGAACACGAAGTTTGGGATTTCAAGTACAGGAAGAATGGCTGTCTCCAGTGGTGGGAAATGGGTCATTGACATTCAGACAGATAGTCACATTTTTAGCATTTCTTTTCATTATTCTTTACCTTCAATGTGATTGTCATTGCTCAAAGGAGCTAGGAAAACAAAAAGGATGACAATAAAGAATGACAATGTGGTAGCAAAAATGAGAGCTAAGCAATCAGAGCATGACTGTACACAATGTCTGAAAGGTTATAATGCAGTTGTCTTTCAGAATTATCTTCTGTGTATACCAAAGCGATTGTCATGTCATAGACTAGGAGTTTCATTTATTTTATTATTTTTTTCCCCAGCTGTTACATGAAACCAATATTTCACATTCATTATATAACTTACAGATACTTCATCTGTCAGGGATAATATAAGAATGAAAGAGGGATAAAAAATCAGACACAAAAAAAAAAGTAGGAAACAAACTCAAGATTCAGAGAATTCTGGCAACGCAAACAAATACAAAGGAAGCTATGGAGGTGGCTGGGAGAATAAATGCCTGAACACAAGGTGAGACAAGACTTCCTCACGTGCTTTCTGGGAATCTAAATCCTGTCTGTCAGAATTATATTATTAAAATGAGATCAATGCCTTGGGCAAAAAGGATGGAAGTGGCTCATGCAAATGAGGAATGCAAAGCACAGAGGGGCATGCAGAATCTTTGTCAGTGTCCACTGTCTCTAGGATGATGTCATGGCAATGAAACAAAATTTATTGTGCTCCTGCTTCAGTGAGATTAAAGAGTCTGTAGTGAGTTCAGAGCTCCATCTGGCCTGTTGAGTTTATTGAGTGATTCTCTGTTTTACTTTTATACTTTTATGATTGTGGGGATTTTTTTTTTTATACAGACACTTTCTTCTATGCCTGCATTTCCAAAGTCTTATCACGTTAAACCCTAGTATTTAATAAGACTGAAATTTTAGTGGTTGTGCAAACAAATGGTTATAGAGTATAGCATAGTCCTAAATGTCATAAAATTTGAAATGCTAGAAATATTGCATTGGTTGTAAGCCATCCAACATTTCTGCAGACTGTATTATTGTTGAATTGATGAATATGCCCCTTTGTAGTGGCTGTCACAAATCTATAGTAATGAAGGAAGAAGTCTTTCCCCACAATAAGTCTACTAAGTCCATCTCTACATGGCTCTAAATCTCGATCAGGTGCCTACAGGTGCTCATGGACACCAGGGTGAATATCCATGGAGAGACCTTCCTTGGATCAGGAGGCTCAATAGTAATATTTTGAATGGTTATTGAGATAATGTTGGAATTTAGGACTGCCTACATTTTTTCCAAATAACATAACCTGAGAAACAAGGCATCTACTTATTTATTTCAAGTGTCCATCAAATATATATGCTCCTTGACTAACAATAGTATTAAGCTGTGATAAACTCATCATAAATTGAAAATATTGTAAGGTCAAAATACATTTAATACACCTAACCTACTGAACATCTTAGCTTAGCTTAGCCTACTTACACATTCTCAGAATGCTTATATAAGCCTACCATTGGCCAATATCTAACACAAAGCCTATTGTAAAATGAAGTGCTGAATATCTTGTATAATGCTGAATATTGTGCCAAAAATGAAAACAAGATGGTTGTGTAGGCACTCAAAGTATAGTTTCTACTGGATAATATGACTTTCACATCATCATACATTTGGAAAACCATTAAGTCTAACTATCATAAGTTGGGGATTGTCTATGTGTGCAATAGAGAAGACACAAACACTTTCAATGTATTTTTGGCATCATCTGGACACCTTGGAAGGACTGAATATGGCTAAAATATTATATCTTTTGCCATTCAAAATTAATTTTTCAAGGTTGATACCAGATGTTTCTAGCACAGTTGGTATGGAGATACTCAAACCAGAGGTCTACATGGGTTGAATTTATCATGTGTATAACATGTATTACTATATGGAGGATAATTGTGTTTGAGCCCATTCATTCATTACGCACAGGGAAATGGGAGAGTCACTATTCAAGCCAAACAGTATTATAATACTCATGAACAGGCTAATATAGATATAGATATATGCCAGTACTTTCTTTATGCAGGGTCTTTGGGTTACATAAAAAACATTTTAGTCACACCCCTCCCTAATTTACCTTCACAAAATTATTTATTCTATCAATTTGATCAGAAAACTCAATAGTAATATTTTGAATGGTTATTGAGATAAGGTTGGAATTACCCAAACACACATCATCCATTATTCTTCCAGTTATATTCTTGTATCTACGTATTTATGAAACTCTGGAAAAAATTTCACAAAATGAGGTCTTGTTAGAAAGACCGAGGCCCTTAGGCTCACGCATGGCATTTATTAACATTCACATTACAAGCAAAACATTTGCTCCAAGTGTCAGGGTGAGATATGACTCTACTACAGGGCTGAGAGGTAGATAGCTATAAAAAATGTAGCAGCAACAATGAAGTTAAGAATAGCATGTATGTATTCTAAATGATAGTGATATAGTACATAAGCAAGCAGAAGATTTGTGAGTAAGACATAATATGGCCAGAAGATGTTGAACAGCAAAATCTTGTCAATATGATAGAGGGTCATCTGTGTGATATTTTAGATCAGTGATCCCAGTAGGAGATCTATAATATAATCCCTTATAGAGGTAGGCTTTGAACATGGTAGGCAGTCAGGTTGACATGCTAATGGTCCTCTGACAGAATCACAGGTTGAACTTGGCATTACAGCTACCTTGCAAACTTACAGAAATAGTTCCAGGTTATGGAAGACTGGAATGAGCCCCAGACCAAAGTAGTGCTTCTTTATTAGTAGATTTCACAAATTTTTCTATGGTGAAGAAAGTAACTCGTGAACCTGATAACCTGTCTCACTACAAATTGTACATGAACACTGTCTCCTTATTTTCCATCACTTGCAACGGGCATTCTTTATAGATGCCGATAAAAAGGAGCAAGCAGACACATTCATGCATTTCTGCTCCTCCAGATAAAAACCTGCCCCATCTTCATGTTCCTGCAACTGAACCACATACCTTGGTTGCCCTTCACAGAAGAGTAAGAAGGTCCCTATCCAGGATTCTACTTAGCTTCTCAAACATCTACCAGTTCAGAAAACCTAGAGGCTAACCATAATAAGCAGCAAGAGCAATATTTATAATAAAAGCAATACCTGTTATTGAAATAGTACTATGTGCCAAGCACTGTAATAAGAGCTTGATATATATATTTTTTACTTAATTATCAAAAAAAAACCTACATGAAGCAAGTATTACTGTAACCTAAAGAATACAAGACTTAAAGACGTGAAATAACTTCATGAAAGTCTCACATCTAATAAATAGTAGAAAGTAGGGCAGCACCTATGGCTCAAGGAGTAGGGCGCCAGCCCCATATGCCAGAGGTGGTGGGTTCAAACCCAGCCCTGGCCAAAAACCACAATAAATAAATAAATAAATAAATAGTAGAAAGTAGTAGGAAAGAATTGAAATTCAGTAATTCAGTTCTGTCACAGACCAAAGCCTACATTCTTAAACATGCTCAGGAGATACACAAACACACACACACATACACACACACAGTTTTTACATATGTGTATATGTACATACAGATGAAAGAGAGATTATTCTTGGAAAATGGATTTTTGTGCGATTCTCTAATTGCCTGCCAAATATCCCATCTCCCTTTCTCTTATTCCCCAAAACCCTGATGTTGGTGGGATATCAATTTATCCCACTGAAACTCTTGGTTTCCCCAGCATTCTTGGAGCAGTGGGTGATCAGGTGATCCAGTTCTGACCCAGGAAACATAATGGGGAATCTAGTGAGAATTTCTTGATGAGTTTTTCCATCTCCCTTCCCCTTCCTTTTTCCTGCTCTATTTTCTTTCAGACTAGGATGTGAACTTGATGCTTGAAGGTATAGAAGTCATCCAGAGGCCCACACACTAAGGAAGGTTGAGTGGAAAAAATCTGAGTCCTGATAACATCACAGCCTCACTGAATCATTCCTAGACTTTGGGTACAAAAAGAGATTACGTCCTTGTTAAAGTCATTTTTTAAAGTAAATCTTCTGCTAACAGCTGAGTACATTCCTGATATAAATATTAATAAACACTAGTTAGATATCTTATAGTTCAAATTTTGTGAACTAAAAGCTCTTTCTCTTAATTATTGTCAGCTATGGTCATCCTTGGTACTGGGCCCCTTCCAAACTTCAGGAACTTTTTATATAAATCTCACTATGGTTAAAACATCCACACAATTATGCACCAAAAATGCCATGTCCCCAGCATATGACAGCATTGGTGGTGCAACCCGATTAGTTTAACTAAATGATGGGGGGAGGATGATATAGTGGTAGCTTTTTCTGTACTCCAGCCAATTTGTTCATTTTCCTAGAATATTTTAGATGTTGTTATCACTCAAACACCTGCTGCTATATAGGAAGGAAAACAAGCTAAAAACAAACGAGGACAGAAAATCTATTAAATTAAAAATGGATATGCACAATCCTTAACTATAAACTACAAATCATAGGCTTCAAATTTGAAGGCCTGGATGCCTAGTCACTATCCAGTTTCTAAGGTAGTGGTAAGTGTCCAGACTCAGAGAAGAAAAAACAATACAGGTAGTGTCCATATTGTTTTCTCTTCTTTTCACTTCTTTTGCTTTTTGCAGAATGAAAAAAGCAATATTTCAGAGGGTACATTCTTATTTCCTTTGTTTTTCAGGAAACTCAGTTGTAAGTGACTTTATATTTTTAGTTTGGGCCAAACCTCTATTAAGCATCTTTACTCAAAAACCACAGATGTCTGAAATTGTAGGTAGTAAGGAAAAAAAATGTTAATGTTATTAAATATAACTTTACATTATCTGAACACTGAAAATTGTTGATTTTTTGAAATGATGACTCGATGGATAGAAGTGATGGGTGGGCAAACAACTTAGAGCTTCTAACATGAAGAATTTAAGGCAGCACACAAGATAAAAACTCAATTTAATTCAAGTTAGGGGAAGGGAAGAAAGATAAGGGGAATAGGGAAAGAGGGAGGGGGATTGGTGTGCTCTTACCTAAAACTCACAATGTAAGGATATATGACACACTCCTGAGTGAGGGGCACAACTACAACAGGGACCTTACCTAACAAATGCAAATATTGTAACCTGATTGTATGTACCTTCGTATTAATCAGAAATTTAAAAATTTTTTTAAAATATTAGGGCTAATTCTTAGAATAAATATCACATTTCCAGAGTCCTTTTGTTACTCCTAAGACTGTTCATAGCAGATTATCTCTTCACTTCCTTCTTGTTTGAGTTTGGGGGAAAGAAACCAAGAGAAAAAGAAAAAAAAATACTTAAAACCCAAAGTAAAGGTTCTTGCTGACAACCCTGTGTATAGCAATAGAGTATTTTATTCATTACTATTCCAAGGTTGAGTGGATGTCTGATTATCATGAACGAGGTCATCAGAGTAGGAGACAAGACCATTTTCTCACAAGTCACCCACAGCTATTTTGGAAGATTGTGCTGCATGTGTGTGATGCTTGAGGAGGAGAGTTAATGGGACACACAAAGGTGCTGACAGGACAATATGAATAAGAATAAAGGAGAAGAGCTTTTAGCAGTTCCCATAAGCAGAAAAAATATGCAAGGTCAGAGAGAAATTTAAAGAGTCTGTTTATAGAAAGAGTTCTGCATCAAATAAAAATGTTATTCTGCCCCTTAAAATTCTACAATGATGTTGACATTGATTGTATTCTTTAAAGCATATAGTAATGGACAGGTATTTTTTGAATATAAGATCAATCATTAAGCGACTGGGATTGTACTAGTTATATATCAGGGATCACTATGAAGGTTGTATGAACTTAGACACAGTGCTTGGGTTATGCTGTGAAGAAAGCACTAACTAAAATTCAAGCCCAGGAGTGCCCAACCACCATGCCAACTCAAGTAGCAGACTGGTGTCTGGTGTTAAGGAATCACAAGGCACCAGACACATACTGTGATGATTCTTAGAATACCACTTTAAACCCAGAGGGGCAATTTAGGGAAGAATACAGTTTTAAATTATATGTTCTAGGCAGAAAGCTGGATATAGGAAGCATTATATAATTTTGGAAGTCTACAAACTTGCTTATAAAATTACCTCCTAGAAATTGGCTCTGAACATAACTTAATGATTTTCAGTTTCTTGAGATTTTAGTTTAGTTTGTTTTGTTTTTCTGGAAGAACTGGAGGAGTAAGTGCAGATATCCTGGGAGCAGATCCAGATGAAATAAAACAAGCATAGGAACTCTAGCAGTATGAAAAACCAGGCTATTTCAGTATCCACAAAGGATCACACTAACTCCCCAGCAATGGACTCCAACCAAAAGGAAATTTTTTGAAATTTCAGATATAGAATTCAAAATATGGATCACAAGTGAGCTCAATGGTATCTATGAGAAAGACAAAAACCAACACACACACACTAAAAAAAAATTCAGGATATGAATGAAAAAATTCACTACAGAGATAGATACTTTAAAAAACAGAACTTCTAGAAATGAGTCACTTAGAGAATTTCAAAATATAGTGGAAATTTTTAACAGCAGACTAGACCAAGCAAAAGAAATGATTTCAGATCTTGAAAAAGGAATAATGTTTTCAAGAAATATGGGACTATGTAAAAGTCCCAAACATAAGAATCATAGGTATCTCTAAGAAAGAGAAAGAAAAAAGAAAAAAAATCATTAAAATTTTGAGGAAATAGGCGTGGTGCTTGTAGCACAGTGGTTATGACACTGGCCACATACACCTAGGCAGGCAGGTTCAAACCCAGTCTGGGCCTGATAAACAACAATGACAACTGCAACAACAACCAAAAAACAAACAAACAAACAAAAAAGCTGGGGGTGGTGCCTGTAGCTCAGTGGGTAGGGTGCCAGCCACATACACTGAGGATGGCAGGTTCAAACCTAGCCCTAGCCAGCTAAAAAACAACAATGACAACTGCAACAACAACAAAAACAGCCAGGCATTGTGGCAGGCTCTTGTAGTCTCAGTTACTTGGAAAGCTGAGGCAAAAGAATCACTTAAGCCCAAAGAGTTTGAGGTTGCTGTGAGCTGAGATGTCCTGGCATTCTACCAGGGGGACATAGTGAGACTCTGTCTCAAAAAAAAATTTTTTTTGAGGAAATAATGGAGGAAAATTTTCCTATTCCTGAAAGAGAATAAACATCTAGACATCTAAATATAAGCAGCTCAATGAACTCTTCCAAGATTCATTGAAAAAAGTCATCACAAGATGCAAAATCATCAGACTGGCCAAAGTGAATGTGAACCAGAAAATCCTACAAGCAATGAGATGAAAGTATCAAGTAACTGACAAAGAAAAATTCATCAGAATAACAGCAGACTTCTCAACAAAAACCTTTCAAGTCAGAGGGGATTGAGGTCGTATTTTTAATCTTCTTAAGAAGATTAAACATCAGCAAAGAATTTTGTATCCTGCAAAGCTAAGTTTCATAATTAAGGAGAAATAAAGTCTTTCCTAGAAAAGAAAATGCTGATGGAATTTGGAGCCACCAAATGGCCCTTCAAGAAATGCTTAAAAGAGTTTTAAATGTTGAAACAAAAGTTCAACACTCATTATTATAAAATCCAAAGTTTTTTAAAAAACAAAACCCTCATAGATTTCATAACACAGCAATTAAAGAGAAAATTCAAAGTAATTAAGTGGCAATGAACAAAATGTGTAGAACAATATCTCACCTATCAATATTAACATTAAATGTAAATTGTATAAATACCCCACTTAAAAGATATATTAATAGACTGGTAGAATGGTTTACAATAAAAAAATGCACAACCCAAATATATACTGTCTCCAAGGACTCACTTAACTCACAAAGATTCTCACAGACTAAAGATAATGGGTGGAAAATATATTCCATGATGGAAACCAAAAGGAGTACCTATCTTTATATTACAGGGTTTAAATCAATTACAATAAAAAACCCCACAAAGATGGTCATTATTTAATGATAAAGAGATTGATTCACTGAGAAGATATAACAATCTTAAATATATATGCATCTAACATTTGAGCTCCTGGATTCCTAAAATACTATTAGAAGTAAAAAAAGAAAAAAAAATACCTATACATTAATTATGAGAGATTCCAATACTCCATTGTCATAAATAGAGAGATCAGGGAGGGGGGAAGCAAGATGGTGGATAAGAAGGATTGTTCAGCTGAGCTCTCCTAAAACAACTGAGGAAAAAGAGAGAACTCAGCCATACCTGACATGGGGACCTTACCCAGACTCCTAGCTCAGGAAGGGAGCACAGCAAGGAGGTGGTAGGCTGGATACAGTGTATGTTCCAGAGTGGTGGAAATCTGATGAATTAGGCAAGTGATTGCAACTGACTGGGATTGGCTAGCCCCCCACAGAGGCCGGGGATGGGAAGAAGCCTTTACAAAGTTTTCAGTAGTTAGGGGAAGCTGCACATTGAGTGGAAAGCTTAGAAGAGTGGGTGGACTCAAATAGTATTTAGCAACCAGATTTGAATGCTGGATGGAGTGTATTTGCCATAGATTAAGTGGCTGATGAGACAGCCATACTGAGAAGGTCTCAGAGGCCAGGGGTCTGCCATTGTGAAAAGGTCATGAGAAGGTCTTAGCAGGGGCCTAAAGCCTATCCATCTTAATTCCACTGGCCAGGATCAGAGCTCTACTCTTGGGTCAGGCTAAGGGACTCTTGTAACCCATGGGAACTGGAATCAGAGGGCACTGTGAGACCTGGTCCTGAAGGAATCTTGTAACCCTTAAAATCCCAACTCAGCAGGATCTAAATGCTGAGGAAACAATCAGGTGATCACCAAAGGCAACTAAGTTTGGAATAAGAGTCATAGAGGTTGCTGGCTGGGTTCTCTGTCTCCTAAAAAACCACAGTGTCATCTAGTGTACTGGCAACATATTGTAATATACTGTCATCAACAGTAAAGACTTCTGTTTGAAACAAAGGAAGCAGTGAGAAGTAAAAAGGAAGACAAGGAGGGGAACAAGAAGAAAGAACACATGAGGAGGAACCAACAGAAAAATTGGGGCACCATAAAAAACCAAAATAGACAAACTCCCCCAAGGGACCATGAAGCAGCTATTGCAGAGGACTCCATCTATAAAGATTGATGGAGATTTAAAATATGGATGGGGACAGAAAAGGGACTTTAAAATATGGACAAAGACAATAAAAGGAATGGATGAGAAAATGGAAAGAGAACCAAAAGTTGCATGAGATATATGTAGAATATAGAAAGGATATGGCAGAGCTTAAGAAAATGAATGTAAATTACTCAGGGAATGTAAAGATGTAGTAGAAAGCATCAAAAAAAGGTTATACCATGGAGAAGAAAAAATCTCAGAACTAGAGGATAAAGTTTTCAAGCTAACCCAGGTAGTTAAAGAGGCAGAAAAGAAGAGAGAGAACTTGCACTTAGAGAACTACAAGACTCCATGAAGCATTTAAACATAAATACCCCATAAATAATAGGGATTCCTGAAGGGGAAGAAGATTGTCCAAAAGGAATGAAAGCTCTACTGGAGACTATCCTAAATGAAAACTTCCCAAGTTTTACGAAAGACCCCAACACACCCCTTTCAGATGGATATCAAACCCTGAGTCATCTCAACTCAAACAGAGCCTCTCCAAGATACATTATAATGAATCTGTCCAGAGTCAAAATGAAAGAGAAAATTCAATAATCAGCCAGGAGTAAGCACCAACTGACGTACCAAGGGTGACAGAGAACTTTTAACTGAAACCTTCCAAGCCAGAAGAGCATGGCCATCCACCTTCAACATTCTTAAACAAAACAATTTTCAGCCCAGAATTCTATATCCTGCTAAACTAAGCTTCAAAATGGATGAAGAAATCAAATATTTTGCAGATATGCAAACACTGAGGAAATTTGCCACAAGACCAGCTCTGTAGGAAATATTTAGACCTATTCTCAACATAGACCATCACAATGGACACCAGCAAAGTAAACACTCAGAAGCTAAAGGACACAACATAGCTTCCACAATGGCAAAGGATAAAACTGCACAATGGATTTTCACAAAATAAAATGAATAGAACTCCAGCACACTTTATCAATTCTCACAATAAATATCAATGGACTGAATTCACCACTGACGAGGCATAGGCTGAATGATTAGATTAAAAAAAAAAAAAAAAGCACAAGCCATCCATATGCTATCTCCGGAGACACACCTAGCACTGAAGGACAAATCAAGACTCAGGGTTAAGGGATGTAAAACAGCATTTCAAGCAAATGGAAATCAAAAGAAAGACAGTGTTATGATCTTATTTTCAGCTATAAGTTTAAAGTAGCTAAAGTTAAAAAAGACAAAGATGAGCACTTTATACTGGACAAAGGAACAATACAACAAGAAGACATTTCAGTTTTAAATATTTATCCACACAACTTAAATGCTCCCAGAATTATGAAACCCTTGATGGTTCTGAGCAATATGATATCCCATAACACCATAACAGTTGGGGACTTTAACACTCCTCTGACAGAACTGGACAGATCCTCTAAGCAGAAACTAAACAAAGATACAAAGGACTCAAATGTGACCCTACAACAAATGGGATTAACATATACAGAACACACCATTCCAAAGCTAAAGAATATGTATTTTTCTCATTAACCCGTGGTACATACTCCAAAGTTGACCACATCCTAGGATACAAATCAAACCTTAGGAAGATTAAAAGAATAGAAATTATACCTTGTATCTTCTCAGACCACAAGGCATTAAATGTGGAACTCAACTGCAACAAAAACATTCATCCCCACACAAAGACTAGGGAATTAAACAACCTTATGCTGAATAATAGTTGGGTTCAGCAAGAAATAAAAGAGGAAATCACTAAATTGCTCAAACATAAAACAAGGAAGACACAATTTTCTAAAACCTGTGGGATTCAGCAAAGCAATCTTAAGAGGGAAATTTGTCGCATTAGATGCCTACCTACATTCAAAAAACAGAAAGAGAGCACATAAACAAACTCCTAAACCACCTTATGGAATTGGAAAAAGAAGAAAATCTAATCCCAAAGCCAGGAGAAAAAAAGAAATAACCAAAATTAAAGCAGAGATGAATGAACAAAAGAATCTGAACAAAAGAATCATTCAGAAAATTTAAAAAACAGAAAGTTGGCTTTTCAAATAAATAAAATTGATAAACCTTTGGCCAGATAAACTAGAAACAGAAAAGTAAAATCTCTAATAACCTCAATCAAAATGATAAAGGGCAAGTAACAACAGAAGTCACAGAGATACAAGGGATCATCTCTGAGTACTACAGGAAACTCTGTGCCCAGAAATTTGACAACGGGGAGGAAATGTATCAATACCTGGAATCACACCTTCTCATCTTCTCCTTAGACTTAATCAAGGAGAAATAGATCTTCCAAACAGACTGATTTTAAGAACTGAGATCAAAGAAACAATAAAAAAAAAACTCCAAACCAAAAAAAAAAAAAATAGTACAAATGGCTTAACACCAGACCTCTATCATATCTTCAAAGAAGAGCTTATACCCATACTGCAAAAATTATTCCAAAAAATTGAGAAGAAAGAAATCTTCCCCAACATGTTCTATGAAGCAAACATCATCTTGATACCAAAACTAGGAAAAGACTCAACTAAAAAGCAGAATTTCAGACCAATTTCACTAATGAATATAGATGCAAAAAATTTCAATAAAATCCTAGCCAATAGATGACACATACACATTGAAAAAAAATCATTCATCACAATCCAATAGGTTTCATCCTAGGGAAACATAGGGTTCAACACATGGAAGGCCATAAACATAATTTACCATATCAACAAAAGCAAAACCAAAAAGCTGATGATCCTCTCAATAGAATTCTGGATAAAATTCAGAATACAGACATAGCTATTTCTTAATCTGAGCGAAGCCATCTACAACAAGCCCACCGCTAATATTATACTGAATGGAATAAAACTGAAAGCTTTTCCACTTAGAACTGGAATCCCACAAGGTTGTCCTCTATTGCCACTACTATTCAACATAGTGCTGGAAGTCATAGCCAATAAAATCAGGCAAGAGAAGAAAATAAAGGAAATTCAAATTGATGCAAAGGAAGTCGAACTCTCCCTCTTTGCTGATGATATGATCTTATACTTACAGAACCCCAAAGACTCAACCACAAGACTCCTGGAAGCCATCAAAAAATATAGCAATGTCTCAGGATATAAAATCAATGTCCACACATCAGTAGCCTTACATATGCCAATAACAGCCAAGATGAGAATCTAACCAAGGACAAAATTACTTTCCTAGTAGCTTAAAGAAAAAATGAAATACCTAGGGATATACATAACAAAAGAGGTGAAAAACCTCTACAAAGAAAATTACAAAACCCTAAGAAAAGAAATAGCAGAAAATATTAACAAAGAATATACCATGCTCATGGTATATATGCCATACCATGGAAGAATATACCATGCTCGTGGCTGGGAAGAATCAACACTGTCAAAATGTCTACACTATCCAAAGCAATCTACAGATTTAATGCAACTTCCATTAAAATACCATCATCATACTTTCAAGATTTGGAAAAAATTCTTCATTTTGTATGGAACCAGAGGAAACCCTGTATAGCCAAGGCAATTCTTAGTAATAAAAACAAAGCCAGGATTATCATTCTACCAATCTTTAGGCTATACTACAAGGCCATAATGATCGAAACAGCATGATATTGGCACAAAAATAGAGACACTGACATTTAGAACTGAATAGAAAACCAGAAAATGAAACTAACCTCTTACAGCCACCTGATCATTGATAAACTAAATAAGAACACACACTGAGGAAAAATATCCCTATTCAATAAATGGTTTTGGGAGAACTGGATAACCATGTGTAAAAGACTGAAACTGGACCCACATCTCTCACCACTCACAAAAATTGATTCAAGATGGATAAAAGATTTAAATCTAAGGCATGAGACAATAAAAATCCTCAAAGAAAGTGTGGGGAAAATACTTGAAGATATCAGCCTGTGGAAAGATTTTATGAAGAAGACCTCCATGGCAATTGCAACAACAACAAAAATAAACAAATGGAACTTAATTAAACTGAAAAGCTTCTGCACAGCTAAGGAAACAATCAAAGCAAACAGACAACCTTCAGAATGGAAAAAGATATTTGCATATTATGAAATTGAACAGAAGTTTGGTAACTAGGACCTATGGAGAACTCAAATGTATCAACAAAAAAAAAGACCCATATATCACTGGGCAAGAGAGATAAATAGAACCTTCTCTTAAGAAGACAGGTAAATGGCTAACAAACATATGAATAAATGCTCATCCTCCCTGATCATCAGAGAAATGCAAATCAAAACCATTCTGAGATATAACATAATCCCAGTGAGAATGACCCACATCACAAAATCTCAAATCTGCAGATGCTGGCGTGAATGTGGAGTGAAGGGAATATTTTTATACTGCTCGTGGGACTGCAAACTAACACAATCTTTTTGAAAGAAATTATGGAGAATCCTCAAAGAACTCAAATGAGACCTCCCATTTGGTGCTGCAATCCCATTACTAGGTATCTACCCAGAAGAAAAAAAATCCTTTTATCATAAGGACATTTGCACTAGACTTTAATTACAGTTCAATTTACAATCACCAAAATGTGGAAACAACCCAAATGCCCACCAACCCAGGAATGAAATAGCAAGTTGTGGTATATGTATACCATGGAATTCTATTCATCCATTTAGAGACTTTACATTGTTTGTATTAACCTTGATGGAGGTGAAACACATTCTTCTTATTAAAGTACCACAAGAATGGAGAAACAAGGATCCAATGTACTCTATTCTAATATGAAGGCAGTAGATGAGCTAATACAAGGGGTGGGTAGGGGAATGAGCAAGTGGGGAGAGAGTGGAGGGAAAAGGAGGGGCCTTCATCTAACAAATGCAATTAGTGTAACCTAATTCTTTGTACCCTCAATGAATTGCAAACAACAACAAAAAAAAGAAAGAAAGAAAATAAATAGATCACTGAGGCAAAAAAAAAAAAAAATCAGCAAAAGACATTGGACTTGGATGGAATTCTAGAATGAATGGATCTAACAGGCGTTTTTAAAACATTATACCCTAAACTGCAGGCTGTACATTCCTTTCATTAACACAGGAAACATTTCCCACAATAGACCATAGATTATGTCACAAAACGATCTCAACAAATTTTTCAAAATTTAAAACTTACCAAGTCTCTTCTAAGGCCATAATGCAATAAAGCTAGAAATCAATTCCAAGAGGAACTGCCAAAACTATGAAATCACATGGAAATTAATCTGCTGCCTTAACTATCTTTGGGTCAATGATAAAATTTAAGATGTAAATTTAAACGTTCTTCTAGATGAATAATCATCATGACATAGCTAGTTGAAACAGCAAAGCAGTCCTAAAGAGGAACTTTATAGCATTACATGCCTACATCAAAAAGATCACAATTTAACAACTTAACATCATTTATCAAGGAACTAGAAAACAAGAACAAACCAAACTCTAAGCTAGAAGAAGCAGAGAAATATCAAAGATCACAGCAGAACTAAATAAAATTGAAACAAAAGTAACAATACAAAAGATCAGTGAAATGGAGAGTTGGTTATTTGAAAAGTTAAACAAAATTAATAGACTATTAACTAGATTAACCAAGACTAAAAAAGAGGATTTAAATATGAAAAAGGAGATGTTATAACTGATACCACAGAAATACAGATAGTCATCAAGACCATGACAAATACCTCTATGCACACAAACGAGAAATTCTAGAGGCAATTGATTAATTCCTAGAAACACACAACCTCCTAAGTTTGAATTACAAAGAAATAAACCCAGAAGATACCAATGAAGCATAACAAGGATGAATTAGTAATTAAAAACCTGCCAGATAAAAGTGCCCAGGACCAGATGGACTCGGGGATGATTTATACCAGACTTACAAAAAAGAGAATAGGTACCAATCCAGCTGAAATTGTTCCAAATGATTGAGAAGGAATCATTCCTACACAATTCCTTCTACAAAGCTAGTATCACCTAGGAAAGAACACAATCAAAAAAGAAAACTGCAGACCCATATCCTTAATAAATACAGATGCAAAAATATTCAATAAAATGCAAACAAACCAAATCAAAAAAGCACATCAAAAAAGATAATTCATTATGATGAACTGTGTTTTAGCCCAGTGATGGAAGGATGGTTCAACATTCACAAAACAATAAATGTAATTTGCCACGTAAATACAATTAAAAACAAAAACCATATGATAATCCCAATGGAAGCAAAAGGAGCATTCGACAAAATTCAGCACACTTTCATGATAAAAAACATATGAAACATAGAAACATATGAAAAAATACTCAACATCACCAATCATCAGGGAAATGCAAGTTAAAACCACAATAAGGTATCCCCTTACCCCAGTTAGAACAGGTTTTGTTAAAATGTCCAAAATGACAGGTGCTGGTGGACGCATGGAGAAAGCGCAGCATGTGGGACTGAAATTTAGTAAAACCACTATGCAAAATCGTATAGCAAAAAAGAAGACCTACCACCTGATCCAGCAATTCCACTACTAGGCATGTACTCAGAGAAAAAGAATTCATTTTTATGGAAAAGACATCTATAGTTAAATGTTTATTGCGACCCGATTCATAATTGCAATTACGTGGAATCAACCTAAGTGCCTATCAATTTATGAATGCATTAACCAAATATCATGTATGTATACTATGAAGGTTAACTTAACCATGAAGGTTGCCTTAATGTTTTTGCAACAATCTGAATGGAACTGGAGTCAATCCTAACCTTATGACAAAAAATTATGTCTATATCAAGAATTCCAGGCACAGCTATGTGAGAGAGTGAGCTGCCTGGGTAATCTGCTGAAGACATAAAAGCTAGAGATAAGGATATCCAGATGCTAGTTTGTACAGAAAGCCCCAGATATCAAGCATTCCATCATTTATGAACAGTCTTTTTCTGTACTACAAATTTTTTAAAAGAACACTGTAGGAAAAAAAAGGATTGCTAAAACAACTCAAGTCAAGTATCATAGGAAGACACCAAAAAAATAAAATGAAAAAATCCTAATCCAATCAGATGAAACATAAGTGAATGCTTTCCTTTAAGCCACTACTGACCTCAGTAACAGGCCAAAAAACAACTTGGTAAATAAAAAGCATCTCATAATGGTTAATGCTGCAGAGTAATAATTCCTAAGGGCATAAAAGGAGCTTTAGAGGGTACTCGCTATGTTGTTTTTTGATTGGGACTGATTATAGTGAATGTTTTCCAACTTGTGAAAGTACATTGAGCTGTGTGCTTATATCTGAGCATTTTTCTGTATAGACATTATATTTCAATAAATATGTCACTAAAAGCAAACAAGTGATAGCTACCTGGAATCACTATTTCACCGGTTTTTTATTTTGTTTGGGTTTTTGTTTTTTTTTTTTTTTTTTTTTTTTTTGGATTTTGGGTTGTGGGGGTTGGTTGGTTTTTTGGTTTTGGTTTTGGTTTTTGTTTCTTTGAGTTAGAGTCTTACTCTGTTGCCCTGGCTACAGAACTATTGTTTCATAGTTCACAGCAATCTCAAATGCTTGAGCTCAAGGGATCCTCTTGCTTCAGCCTTCCAAGTAGCTGGGATTATAGGCACCTTCCACAACGCCTAGTCTTTTTCTGGTTTTAGTAGAAGAGGTCTAGCTCATGCTCATGCTGGTCTCAAACTCCTAAGCTCAAACAATCCACCCACCTTGGCCTCCTAGAGTGTTAGAATTACAGGTATGAGCCACTGTGCCTGGCCTATTTTACCTGTTTTGCGAAAACCAATTTATAAAAAACCATTTCCGAAGCACTAAATAAGAGCAAAGGACAATGCTGGGTGCTATCAAACAGATTCCTGTCTTTCAGGAGCCTTCTATTCAATGAAAGAGAGATGGACCCACCACCAGATTATACACACAGCATTGTAAATAAATAACAGGGAGTACCAAGCAACAAATATTATAGAAGTAATACACATATACATGCATCATCAGTGTTACGGAAGTTAAAGGAGGAAAAATTCATTTTTGATAGTAAAAACTATAATATAAATACTCCATTGCTTTCCCTCACCCCTCAGCCCTGTGTCCTGAAACACTTCCCATATGCTTTCCATTAACTAGATTACCGGAGGCAGATAGGGGGATAGCAGTGGCTCTGTAGACAGAGACAGAGGCAGAACGAGTTTTAATCCTAATTTTATCATTTATAGACTGTGAGACCCATAGAGATTTATCCACAGCAATCAATTATTGGTTGTGTTTTGCTAGCCATTCTGCTCTTTTCAAAGTAAAATTATGATAGGCAAGTGAGGGGCCCCTTACTCTTCTCACTCCAAACTTGCTGCTGTACCAGAGGAGGCCACCAGTTCCTTGCCATTTTTATTGGTCCAGGAATGGACACATGGCCTGTATTAAAGTAATAAGAGTTATTGTCTGTGTTTCTTGGGTAGTAAAACTGTGAGAGAAAGAATTCCCAGCCATGTGGCAAAAGCCAACATAATATGCCAAAAAATGCAGGGAGAGTTAGAGCTAGTGAGAAAATTAGTCCGGGCACTGCCACTCCAGAAAACTCTGGTACAAGGGTTGTCCCTGCCCTCTTTAGGGCTTGTGTATTTACAGCAACTAACTACTCATGTTGCTAAATTAGTTCAAGCTGGGCTTTGGTCATCTGCAATAAAAAAAAAAAAAGCTATGAATAATACATTTCCTTCACCAAGATTTCCTTCTTTTTATCTGCAAAAATTAGAATACAACACCAAGTTTGTAAAATTAAAAAAAGAGGAAATACTTTACAACACGTAAAACATAATTGCTCAATATTAATTTCTCATCATGTCCTGTCATTTTGAAGATTTCCATTACCCAGTCTACAAACCTGTATCAATCTACATTGCCACTAACTTTAGAAAGCAGTAGGACAATCCTTAAACCATACTCCATCATCCAGTAAAGGTGAAAAGTCGACTGAGCTCAGCTATTTCCTACAATCCTTATTTTCTTCCCCAATCCACTCTTATTTCAAATCTATATTATCTGACTCACAAGATTGTTCTCCATTACAGCTCTGATGCTGCCTCTGCCCAGGGGAACATGTAGCCTTGGGGCCACAGGTGGGTCTGGATCCTTGAATGCACCCTCTGACTGACTCCAAATTTTATAGAACAAATCCTTTAATTAAAAAGGATGCAGCAGAGAAAGATGAAGCTTTTTTTGCCCACTTTGGTGCTAAAAAAAAAAAATCTTGAAATCAGAAGGCCATAGACTGGGATTTCAAGCATGTTTTCTGTACCATTTTACTTTCTATATTCCTAAAGAATTTTTTTACTTGACACACCTTCAAATTCTTCTTCTCAAAGGCAGACGTAGTTACTGTTCTTAATTTGGCCCCTTAAATTTTAACCTCTGGCACTAGCTATATGCCCAACATTTCTTCTGGTCTAGTAACTTTTTTCAAAGAGTCCAAGCAGCTTCAAATGGTAGCCGAAATACTACAACTTAATATTTATAGTTGAAATTTATTGAGCACTTAGGTGCTACACTGAATGCTAACCTGCATGTTACATTATTTCACTTAATCCTCACTACAACACTTAAAAACAGGTGCTACAATATTCCCTAGTTACAGAGAAACTGAGTTCAGAACACTTAAATTAAAATTTTATTACAAGGGTGGTGCCTGTGGCTCAAAGGAGTAGGGCGCCAGCCTCATATGCCAGAGGTGGTGGGTTCAAACCCAGCCCCGGCCAAAAAAAAAAACATAAAATTTTATAACATAAAAATTTTTTTAATTTTATAGGTAAAATTGACTCAAAGTGTACAAAAGATTTAAATCTAAGACACGAAATGATAAAAATCTTAGAAGAAAGTGTGGGGAAAACACTTGATGATGTTGGACTGGGAAAATATTTCATGACAAAGACTTCAGTTGCCATCGCAACAACAACAAAAATAAACAAATGAGACTTAATTAAGCTGAAAAGCTTCTGCACAGCTAAGGACACAACAAGTAAAGCAAAAAGACAACCTACAGAATGAGAAAAGATATTTGCAGGGTATGAATCTGACAAAGAGTTGATAATTAGAAGCTACAGAAAATTCAAATTAATTAAAAAAAAAAGAGTAGACAATCCCATCCACCACTGGGCAAGAGATATAAACAGAAATTTCTCTGATGAAGACAGATGAATGGCTAACAAACATTGGGAAAAAATGCTCATCCTCCCTGATCATCAGAGAAATGCAAATCAAAACCACCCTGGGATATCACATATGCCCAGTGAAAACAGCCCATATCACAAAGTCTCGAAGCTGTAGATGCTGGCATGGATATGGAGAGAAGGGAACACTCTTACGCTGCTTGTGGGACTGCAAACTAAGACAACCTTTTTGGAAGGAAGCACGGGAATCCTCAAAGAACTCAAACTGGACCTCCCATTTGATCCTGCAATCCCATTATGAGGCAACTACATAGAAGAAAAGAAATGCTTTTATCATTAGGGTATTTGCACTAGGCTTTAATTACAGCTCAATTTACAAACGCCAAAATGTGGAAACAGCCTAAATGCCCACCAACCCAGGAATGAATTAACAAGCTGTGGTATATATATACCATGGAATACTATTTAGCCACGAAAAAAGATGGAGACTTGGGCAGTGCCTGTGGCTCAAAGGAGTAGGGCACTGACCCCATATGCCAGAGGAGGCAGGTTCAAAACCAGTCCTGGCCAAAAACTGCAAAAAAAAAAGATGGAGATCTTACATCTTTTGTAGCAAGACTCCAATATACTCAATTCTAATATGAAGGCAGCAGATGATCTAATACAGGTGAGGGAGGTAGGGGAATGAGCAAGTGAGGAGGGGGAAGCTAGTGTGAGATGGGGGGGTCAGGGTGTATAGCACACTCTAGGGGGTGGGACACAATTATAAGAGGGACTTTATATAACAAATGCAAACATTGTAACCTAATTCTTTATGCCTCAAATGAGCCTAAAACCATAATAAAAATAAATTAAAAATAAAAATCTTATAGCTAGTAAATTGTAAAGTTCATTCTTAAACTTGGGCAGTATGACACAATAAAGACTACATTTTAAACACTCTGAAATGATATGCAATAAACCAAACTTCTCTATAATTTACCCCGGTCCCATTTTCTCTTCTTATTCCCCCACCAAATTCATGTTATAATATGAATTCCCTAGGCTGAGTCTTCTTATAGAATAAATTACCAGAAACATTAATAGACAAATTTGCATATCACTTTGTGATATATGGAGTCAACCTAAGGGAAAAACACTACAATTTTTTCACTTCTCCTACTGACTATCATTGGTACTCCCATTCTAGGAAACACCAAACCATGTTCGAGTGAGACAAAGACTGAGCATTTAGAAAAGAGGTTTACTTATAAAACCCTGGAAGGGAAGACAGACTTCAGAAAGAGTAGCTTGTCACAGCTCATATGACCTTTTTGGAAAGAAGTTTGGAGAACACTCAAGGAACTAAAAGTAGACCCCACTGTTCCATCCTGCAATTCCTCTACTAGATATATACCCAGATGATCAAAACTTATTTACAACAAAGACATTTGAACCAGAATGTTTATTGCAGCCCAATTCATAATAGCCAAGACATGGAAACAGCCCAAGTGCCTATTGACCCATGAATGGATGAACAAATTGTGGTATATGTACACCATGGAATACTATGCAGCCATAAAAAAGATGAAGACTTCACATCTTTTATGTTTACCTGGATAGAGCTGGAACATATTCTTCTTAGTAAAGTATCTCAAGAATGGGGAAAAGGCTCAGCACCTGTGGCTAAGGCATTAGCCACATGATATAACCTAAGGTGATAAGTTCAAATCCAGCCCAGGCCCACCAAACAACAATGATGGCTGCAACCAAAAAATGGCCAGGCATTGTGGCAGGCACCTGTGGTCCCAGCTGCTTGGGAGGTGGAGGCAGGAGACTTGCTTAAGCCCAGGAGTTGGAGGTTTGGAAGTTGCTGTGAGCTGTGATGCCACAGCACTCTACCCAGGGGGACAGCTTGAGGCTCTATCTCAAAAAAAAAAAAAAAAAAAAA
>CAUYTI010071841.1:0-50697 GCA_963575145.1 Galago senegalensis
GTGTAGTGTCTTCACACACATTTTGACATACTTTCATCAAGCTGGTTCACATAAATTTCATGTTATTTGCATAGTCATTGTGTCAAAACCTTAACATCCTAGTTCTAGAAAGGTTCGCTTGTACCCTTGTTAGACAGAGATATAGGTGATCTTTCCGGTTACCCTCCCACCACCCAACTACCCTTCCCTCCTCCCCTTCCCCTCCCATCCTTCCTCCTTTGTATGCATTCGGGGGGGGGGGCTGTCAATCAAGATGCCCTGCTTTCCCCTTGCCCACGACCCAAAAACGTAACATCAGCAAATCACACTCTTTCTCCCTAGAATTTGATTCTTGGGCAGAGAAACACAGGGACAAAAACAGCTCGAACTGATTCATCCCCATAGGGTCACCAGGTGAAGGTTGTCCATTAGGTCCTGCCACCTAGACCCCCCTCCCCAAACTTTTCTGGGCTCTGTTCTTTCTGAGGCCAGGCACTGCATGTGTGTGCGACCCCATTTCCTTCCAGCTTTTTTTTTTCTTTAGATAACTAGAATAATCCATTTCTGTGCTTACAAATGACCAAAGAACCCAAACATATTCAAAGACACTCCATACTAGCAGAAGTATCTTTTCTGTGAAATTCCCAAGCAAAGTCGCCAATTATTATTGCACACTTCCAGGACAAGGGGTTCTCTGCCTCCTAAGGACAATTCTAATACTGGAGAGTTCTTTCAAGTGCACAGAAGTTGGACTCCCTGTGACCTCCCGATCCTGCCCTCTGTGGCCTCTTCCTCCATTCTATGGCTCCTTTTCCTATTCTGCCAGCTGGCTCCTATCAGAATTCCTTAAGGCTCTGTCCTAGGTGCTGATTCCACCCCAGGCGATCTTGTCAATCTAAGTGTGACTTCAGTAACTTTATACCATGCTGGTAACTCCCACTGGTACCTTTCAGTCCAGAGCTCCACCCTGGGCACCACACCCATCTGCCTCCTCAGTGCCATCATGTGGAGGAACTGAACATGACCTTGTCCTTCCGCCTGGAACAAACCAAGCCCTCATCCTTCTGCCTGGTTTCCCAGACTATGCCTGCATCACTCATCCTGGGCGTCACACTTCACCCCCTCCCCCTCCCACTATCCCTTCCCCTTCCAAACACCACTTCTCTCTGATCTAACCCCTCAGTATCACTCGAAACCAGCCCACTACCCTGAGCAAAAATAAATAAACAGCCACCATCTGCAGTCCCTGAGCTTGCTTCTTGTTTAACTCCTATATCCTTTAAATCTCAGATTAAACATCATTTCCTTGGGGAGACCTCCCTGACCCAAATAGTCTAGGTTTAACTTGCTTACCATATAGTCCCATTTGACTTAACCTCTCTAAGCCACTTTATTATTTTCAATAATAAAATGGGAAGAAAAAAGGGTTTCTACTCAGAAAGTTGCTGGGATTAAATGTGACTACCACATTAAAAACATTAATAGAAAAAAATAAACCTTAACACAATAATGGCACATAGTAAGGTCATTATAAATACTAGATTTTGTTATTCCTGTTGCTAAAGATACCACCTTTCCCTCCCAGACTATTAATTCCATTAAAGCACAAGAGCTGTATGTTTTTTTCACTCCTATCTCCCTAGTGCTGGCACTAAATAAGGGGACAAGAATATTTAATCGCCTGATTGGTTGCGATAGTAAGCCAACAACTGTGTACCATCCTCCCCCTTTCTCCCCCAAATCTCCCCTTCCCCAGACCAAACATCTTCATTTCCTCCCAATATATTTTGAGGTAGACAAGACAAAACTTCTCACCATACTAGACACCCCGAGGCACAGTAAACTCATAGCAAAACAGTCCTCATGATGGAGACTTTCCACTTCCTTTCTTTTTTATTTAAATAAGATAGTCGGGGGCGGGGGGGGGAGAACCTAAGTACAGAAAAATAAAAACCAGAAGGAAATACAAGAAATGCTGATGGTGGTAGTTGTCTCTGGTTACAAGGACTATGGATTTTTTCTTCTTCTTTTTAGAATTCTGTATTTCCCTAATATTTCAATATAATAAAGCAAATATAACTTTTAATATACCTCAGCTTCATGAGGCATACTTTAATTCAAGAAAATACACCCATCTTATATGTAGAGTTTAATAAACTTTCACAAACATATTATACACCCACAGAATTACCAATACGATCAAGATTAGGAACATTGGCACTACCCCAGAAGCCCCCTGTTCCCCTTTACGATACATCCCCTCCTCCACCCCAACCCTTGGCATCCACTGACCTGCTTTCTGTTACTATAGACTAATGAACCCATACAGTACGCATGATTTCATGGCTGCCTTCTTTCTTTCAGAATAATGTTTCTGAGACTCATCCATCTACTTTTGAATATCAGTAATTAGTTCCTTCTTATTGCTGAATAGTATTCCATTTTATGACTATTCCAAAGTTTGCCTATTCATTCATTGATTGATCAATATTCTAGCTTTTCTCCCCCTCAATTTCCGGTTGGTATGAATCAGGCTGCTATGAACATTCATTTATCAGTCCTTGTGTGGGCACATAACTTAACTCCTCTTGGATAAATACCTAGGAGTGGAATTGCTGTGTCATACGGTAACTCTACGTTTCACTTTATAGGAAACTGCCACTGTTTTTTTCCAAAGTAGCTGTACCATTTACTTTTTTTAAGGAAAACAATCCAATCCACTTTCTTTTAATAGGTTTTTCACTCTAGATGTTCTATTATAGACACTAACAACTGTGGGAAACTGTTATCACACCTAGAGCTAAAGGTACAGTGGAATGAAATGATGTAACAAGAGCTCAGTGAGAGGTGGAACCCTGGAAGATGGACTGCATGGCAGGAGTTATCACTGCAGAGATGGAGGGAGAGAGATGAGAGTGGGAATACCCCAAGCTCCCTCCCCTCCCACCCTCTAGTCTCTTCTGCCATCTCTCATTGGTTTAACTTAAAAGAAAGTCAACCAGCAAGGGAGCCCAGGAGACACAGCTCAGAGTAGTCTACCTCCTGGGACACACAGCAGGGCAGAGAAGGAAGGGAATGGTAGTCACAGAGAAGGCGTCGAATGGGGAATAGCCAGCACAAGATCTGGCCTCAGAGGAGGGGGCAAAGGAGCAAACAGATGACCCCAAATGCTCCCAGAGGCCAACACTCACAAGCCAAACCCCAGTCTGAACCGTGGGTGATAATCATACTATTACTATTACTGCTCCTACTACAACAGTAACTACTGCTGCTGCTGCTACGAAAACTTATAATAACACCCCTAATAATAGCAGCTAATACTTACTGTGTATTTACCATCCCAAGCACATGCTCAGTGTTTATAGGGTTATCTTATATAACCCTCATGACAACCACAGAAAGTAAGTCTATTATTATCCTCCATTTATGTATGAGAAAAAAACTGAGCCAGAGGTCTAGAAACCCTGCCCATGGGACTCCAGACATTGGGCAAACCCCAATCGCCACTCCATACTGAAGACAGCCCAAAGACCCAACCTGCAGCCCAGCTCTGGGATTCGCCTCCTGTGTGGCTGTGGACCAGCCACTCTGTGCCTCAGTTTAGTGTTTGTGAAAGGCAAGTGCTACCTCTTCAGCCTCCCCTTGGGACTACTAAGAGAATTTAACATAAGACAGCAGTTCATCAAGCAGTTTTGGGCCCCAGGGACCCTGGAACCCCAACAGCCCCATTTGTGGTAATGATTCCTCCCAGATAAGGAACCCAGGACTGGGAGAGATTCAGCCACTCACCCAAGATTAAAGAACTAGTAGAACTAAGTAGAAGAGGAGGGATTTGAGATGAGGTCTACCTATCTCCAAAGTCATACTCAGTCCTTCAGAGAAGTATACAGAAAGAGCAAATGAAAGTACAAAAGGTGAGACTTGGGCACCTTCTTTCTTAGATCCACATTTTTGAACACGATTCAGTCTGGCTCCAATGTTCTCACATCAGCACACTGAAACTCAGCTCCCAGGTGGCAGCGTCTGGGTGGCCAGCGCGGATGCACTCCCTCTGTCCTCGGGGGGCTCCTGCCTGCAGAACCCTGGTGTCTCAGAGCCTTGGCAGTGCCCTGGGGCAACAACCCACTTGACTCCCTGCATCCTTTTCTGATCTTTCAAAATATATATACACACATGGAGCAGAGGGGTGTTACTACCCTTTGATGCCTTCTTAGAGATGACATTAACCTTGGGCACCTCCACAGATTTCCCAAGAAATCCAGCGAGCTCTAAGTACAAACACACAGCTTCCTGCAGCTCTCAACTCAGCATTCTTGTCACGTCTTAATATCCTGTCATTTGAGCAACATTCATCCTCCATGCACTTTGAAATCTCTTTTGCTTTATACTCTGCCAAAGGTTCCAATTTTTCTGTACTGGCATTGACATGATGTAGAAAGGAACATGTGAGCCATGAGGGCTCAAAAATAGCCTGGAACTTTTCAAGGAAGGGGCCCATAGTGGGATGACAGGCAAGCTATTCTGCATAACAAAGCACTCTGTCCCCGGAGTCAGGCACAAGCCCACCCTTCCCCACGTACTCACACACACACCTATCAATCACTCCCTGAAATATCCTATCTGTGGGAGGATGAGAAGATAATGGTATGATCAATGAAGCTCCAGAGAGGACTGGTGGGACGGACTTCAGCCATTGGGGATTTTTCTATTGACACTGGGTCAATTTTGCTTGGAGCTGATTCACTGTGGTAGTGGCTATGATGATGATGGTGGTAGTGGTGGTGGTGACAGCAACAGCAACAATAGCTAAATCTATTATTGCCTACTATGTGGCAGACACTGTTCTAAGCTCTTTACATAGATCAACTCATCTTAATCCTCACAACTTTATAAAATAGGAACTACTAACATGCCCATTTTACAGACAAAGAAAATGAGGCATGAAAAATTAAGTAGCTTTACAATGAATGACAATTGGGTCTGGAACCCAGGCCATCTGGCTCCAGAGCCTTTGCTCATAACCTCCTCTCTGAACTCCCCATGGAAGATAGAACCATCCCTAACAGTCCTCATTGCCGCGGAAGGAGAATGTCTCCTGACACTGAAACTGCAAGGAGAGACAACATACAGAACCTTCTTCTCTGGACCCTTGGCTCCTAGAAATGGTTTTGTGACCCCCGGAGTCTTAGCATTTATATCAAGCACTTATATCTACTTAGAGCCTCTCTGAAGGAGCCCTTTAGTCCCCAGTGACTTTTTCAGATTGGCTACCTTCATATCCTCCACTTTCAAGGTAGGCGCCTAAGGATCAGAGTGCTGACTTTCTCATTTTCCCTTCACTCTTTATCTGACTCTGCCATGAGCTGAGTTCCAGGACCCCTACAGAATTAATCACCCTGTTCGGCTAGTTTCCAACTGAGCTCAGCCAATGGGCAGGACCAGCAGGCAGGCAGAGGGGAAGAGAGAGCTGGCCTAGACCAGGCCATGTGGAAAGTAGCTGCATCTCTCCAAAACCCTGGTTTCTCCTGGTGGTCCTTCTCCTTTGGTTCTGGCTCTCAACAGGTTATGTACCATTTCTTCTACTTGCTTTTCCTCTCTAGAGTTGGCAGAGCTTCTCACTGCTGCAAATCGCTAGGTATCTCCTTATTTGTCATCTTAACCTTGCACACCCCTCCCTAAATGATGCCTTCATGAAACTTTTTCCTTGTAGCCATCTGAGTGGTTTCTATGTCCCAAGAGATTCTAAAAATTACAGGGGTGGAGGAACTTGTCCAAAGTCACACAGTTGGTAAAAGCCAGATAGGGCAGGTGGATATGAACCTAGAGTCCATGGTCTTAAGCACTCTGCCATACAGCTTCCCTTGGAGCAGAGAACACCAACTCAGAGACCTGTGAAGGCCCAGCCAGTAGCATAAATGTGTCAAAGGAGTGGGTGAAGTGCAATAGGGAGTGGTGGGGATTGGGGAAAACCAGACAGCACACACTCCACTTATAGGCAACCCTATGCAAATTTAAACAAGCATTTCAGAGACTGTGCACACCTTCAAAAAGTACCTCCACAACTACTGCTCATGATTTTCTAGGAATTTCAACACTCACTATCCAAAAATCTCCTGTTCTTAGGAATTGTTTCTGAGAGTGTCCTAACCTTCTTTTCTCTTCAATCTCATTTTTCAAAACCCTTCCCACATAGGATTTTAAGTCATTTTTCTACTTTTAGAACATTCAGGCAACAGATTATTAATTCTCAGGCTTCTCAGACCCACTGCATTTTCTCCACATCACCATCACCACCCTACTGCCCCCATAGGTGACTATAAAAAAAATCATTTCTGTCCTCTTGTCATCTGCAATTTGGGGGCTGGGAACTCAGCCCAGGCTGCTGTCCAAAAGGAAGGATGAGAGAAGGAATATTCGAACTCGCTGCCTGCAGTTTGCAGTGTAGCAGCAGCATCTGCTCCATGGACAGAAAGAGCCACAAGATCCTCCACACAGGATAGGGAGGAGGTGTCCACACCAACGACCTTGAAATAAGACAAGCTACCGGTGTAAAGGGCAGAGACAGGCCTCCTCCAAGAGCAGTCAAAGGAGCATCTCATACCATCAGCTACAAACTGGCTCTACACTATGCCTAAAACAAATCTAAAACCCTTGCCAAGTCTTAAGGTAGTAGAGTTCACAGTTTTTAAAAATCCAGGTTACTGGCCTTTATTTCAAAAAATTCAGAAGTCTTGCAACAGTGGGCCATATTCTCATGCAGTGACAGAGCAATTAGAGCTGAGTCCACTCAAAAGTGAACTCCAGGAAGTAAGGGGATTTAATCTGGTCTATTTGTTGCTGTATCCCCATATGGAGAATGGCTCTTGACACATCACAGGTGCTTAACAAATACACGGTGAATGAATGGGTAATGCTTTCCCTTTCAGGCAGCCTTGCAGTCTCTATTTCACAGAACTCTCTACCTGGTTCAATTCACTCATTTAAGTTCCTTTCTAAGCTCCTGAAGATGGTTGAGTTTGAGACCCACAACTTAAAGCTAGAGATTTAAAGGCAGGCAAAACACAATCCCTGCTTCTCTGGAACAAATTAGAGAGGATTTTAGATTAGAGGGGATAATAATAATCACTTATAGAGAAGCCACTGTGTGTGATACTGTTCTAAATATTTTCCATATGTTGGCTCCTTTAATCCTCACCACAGCCACGTGGTAGGTCTTCTAATGTACAGAAGAGGAAACTGAGGCATGGGGAGAGACAGTGACTTGTCCAAGATTACACGCCAGCACGTGGTGAAGGCAGGATTCAAATCCAAGCAGTCTAGCCCCAGAACACATGAAAAGCAAATATCTGATGGTGAAAGAGGAAACGGGAAGGCAAAAGTCCCTTTGGCTCTGGTCCTTAGTGCCCAAACGAACCTACTCCTACTGCAAGAGATGTTATTCTGGCTCGGTGCCCATAGCACAGTGTTTATAGCACCAGCCACATACACCAAGGCTGGTGGTTCAAACCCAGGCCAGGCCAGCTAAACAATGACAACTGCAACAAAAGCAACAACGAAATAGCCTGGCGTTGTGGTAGGCACCTGTAGTCCCAGCTACTTGGGAGGCTAAGGCAAGTGAATTGTTTAAGCCCAAGAGCTTGAGGTTGCTGTGAGCTGTGATGCCACAGCACTCTACTGAGGGCAACATAGTAAGACTCTGTCTCAAAAAAAAAAAAAAAGAAAAAGTTTGGTGCCCGTAGCACAGTGGTTACGGCACCGTCCCCATGCACCAAGGCTAGAAGTTTCAAACCCAGCCTGGGCCAGCTAAACAATGACAACTGCAACAACAACAACAACAACAAAAATAGCCTGGCATTGTGGCAGACACCTGTAATTCCAGCTACTCAGGAAGCTGAGGCAAGAGAATCACTTAAGCCCAAGAGTTTGAGATTGCTGTCAGCTATGATGCCAGGGCACTCTACCAAGAGCAGCAACACAGTGAGACTCTGTCTCAAAATAAATAAATAAATACATAAATTTAAAAGAAAAACAGATGTTATTCTGTGACTTTGTGGCTGGAAGCAATTATATACTGGATTCACTTAATGGGTCTCTCACTAAATTTGATGTGAAACCACTTTGAGCAGATGTTCCGCGAGAAGCCATCTGAGAAGATGCTTCAAGAGTGGAGTTTTGCTCAGCGTCAAGCTTAAATGACAGAAGATACCCCACGGCCCTCTTAGTTTTGCTCTAACAAATGTGTAATATCACAGATGGTATCGATTCCAACCTCATAGGCTGAAGTGGCCAAGAGAGAGATCATTCGAACTTGGCTGACCTACTTGGACTCAAGTGACTCTGCAGCAGAGCGTTGTGGTGTCATAGTACCAGAAATGAAGAAACTGTAAGCCCAAGAGCACCACAAAACAGCTGAAGCTGGCAGCTGGAGAAGAGAGAAGCAGGAGATAAACAAAAAGTCTGGCTGCAGGAGGTAGAAGGGAGGCACCAGCTCTGCATTTTGGCAGCCACCTGAGCAGGCAGGGTGGTATAATGGAGGGCTTGGGAAGAACAGATAACTTCGGCTGGAATCCCAGCTCTACACTTCCACAGCTATGAGGCCTTCTGATGAGGCACCTCCCCTCACCTGTACAGTGGGGCAGATCACATTCTTATATTTATTCATACTGTTATGGACTCATGATCAATAATTGATTATTGATTCGTAAGTAATTGATTCATATTTTATCCATTCATTGCTCAAAAAACATGTTCCACTGTGTACCAGGCTGATAGACCTTGAATACTTGTCCCTTCCAAATCTCATGTTGAAATTCCATGGCCAGTGTTGGAGGTGGGGCCAAAAGGGAGGTGTCTAGTTTGAGGTGGAGGAGACAGAGCCCCTCATAAACAACTCGGTGCCCTCCCCATGACAATAAGTGTGTTCTCATGAGAGAGCTGGTTGCTTAAGAGTGCTTAAGAGCCTGGTACTGCCTTCTCCTGCTCTCGGCCCATGTGACACCCCCTTCACCTTCTGCTTTGACAGAAAGCTTCCTGAAGCCCTCACCAGAAGCAGATGCTGGCCTGATGCTTCCTGTATAGTCTTCACTAGAAGCTGAATAAATTTCCCTTCTTTATAAATTACCTAGTCTTAGGTGTTCCTTTATAGCAATGCAAAACAGACTATCACACAGGAGGACCTGCCCTAGCTAACAAGCGTAAGTGATGAACGAGACTGATGAGGCCTTTGCCCTCCGGGAGGGACACTATACACAAGTCTAGCCCCAGCCTCCTTGTCTCTAGGATGGAGATAACAATACTCACTTTGAACAGTTATTTGGAGGACTAAATGTATACCACTTTTAATAAATAAAAATGTAGCAAGCATTTACTTAACACTTTCTAAGTGCCGAGAAATTTCCAGACCAGAGATTGGCAAACCTTTTCTTCAACGACAAGAAGGTGACTATTTCAGGTTTTGTAGGCCACAGAAGGGGTCTCTGTCACCACGACTCAATTCTGTCCGTGTCGTGCGAAAGCAGACACAGACAAATCGTAAACAAACAGGCTCAGCTGTGTTCCAATAAAATTTTGTCTCCAAATTCAGTCAGCAGGTGCATGAGCCATAGTTGGCCAAATACTGCTCTAGATCAGCGTCATTGCAGAACTTTCCATGATGATGGAAATATTCTATTTCTTCACTAGTAGCTACTAGCTCATGTGGCTACTGAGCACTCAGAATGGACTACTATGACAGATAAACTGAATCTTTTTATTGAATTTTGGGATTAAAACTTAAATTTAAGGGGCGGCGCCAGCCCCATATGCCAGAGGTGGCGGGTTCAAACCCAGCCCCGGCCAAAAACAGCAAAAAAACCTTAAATTTAAGTGGCCACTTGCAGCTAAAGGCTACCATAGTGGACGGCATGAATGTAGATGGCTTCATACCTCATTTCATCCTGAGAGCAGCCCTGGAGTAGACAAAATGCCTAACACTACAGCTGTCATTAGTGGACACCCAACAAACTGGAAAAAATCCTCTGCTGTCCATGGTGTCAATGATGACAATGTTCAAGCCCAGAGCAAGAACACCCAGAATGACCCACTGCTGTGGGTAGTAAGCAAAGAACACCCCGTTACAGATCGACAATAAGTAACTGAGATAAAATGAGAAAAAGGGAAGGCCACTGCGGCAGCCCCAGGCAGCCCTCGGAACTTGTTAGGAACAAGCCCCTCTCTGTCCATAATGAGGCTTTTCCCCGGGAGGAGCAGGCCACCTCCTTAGATCAAACAGGAAGACAAGTGCTGCTGACACTCCACCTAGGCACCCCAGGAACATCAGAGAAGACCACCTCCAACCACAAGAAGGATGGGGTCCAGTCCCCAACTGAAACTCTCCACCCCACCTGGAGGGGAATAACCACCTCGCTGCTTCTAGTTAATATGCAGCAAAGGAGGCTTCAGAGGTTCTTTTTCTAATTTCGAATTTTCAAAGAAAGTCACAACTTTCCAATGAGCCTGCCAGGTTTCAGGTTCTGTTCTAGGCTAATCATAAGGACTATCATTTGTTGAGAGTTTTATTACTGCTAGACAGTGGATGAGGTAAAGATACTATTAATAATAATATAAAATAATAGTTGGCACTGATTAAACACTCACCACATGCCAGGCACTGCTCTGAGCGAGTGCTTCGTATATGTGATTACCACCTACTCCTCACAACGGCCTGGTCAGAGACAGACTACGATTATCTCCATTTTAGAGGTGAGAAAATGGAGGCTCAGAGAGGCAGAGGAACTGCCCAGACTCTCACAGCTCAAAAGAGGTGGAGCCTGGATTCAAACCCTGGTTAGTCAGACACCAGTCCAGACTCACAATCATAAGGCTGGACTTCTGAAGAAACAAACAGATGTGGCCCTGCCCTTATCAGAAAGACAGGCAACGGAACAGGCTGTTAGAGTCTGAGTAGGACACACAGGGGAGAAGAGGTGAAGTCTAGTGGAGCTCGGGGGAGAGAATCCAACCTGGACTTGGCAGAGGTTCTGAACCTCTGAGAATCCAAAGATAGGCTTCCAACTGAAGGAAAAACACACGCAAAAGGCACATTCAAGAAACCAAAAGAAGTATGATGGGGCTGAGGACTGGGCTGGAGGGAGGGAAGAGGGAGATGTGGGCACTGGACGGCGGGTGGCTAGCGTTAGAGGCATGCTGAGTTTCAGGTCTGGGAGGCACAACCACATGGAAATGCCTCACTCTGGAGAGCGGGGAAATTAAGATGCCAAGTCAGAATGAAGTCAAGACTGGGGACCAGAGTTTCAGAGCTCTACCCAGGCAGGCGACAGCGGAACTATCGAGATGATTCACAGAGACAGAGAAAAGCAGAGAACTGAGCCCAGAGGCGGGTGCATGAACACCTGCTGTTTTCGCCTGCGCGGTGGGCAAAAGTCGAATGTGACAGCACCTTGATTTTCCTTTGGGAAAGCTCCTCCCTCTGCTCAGCCCTTGTATTTCAGGTGGTGCTAACTCTAATTCTAAGGGTGAGTACGGGACACAGCCTGGCCATTGATTGAACCCCAAATCTGAAAATTCTAAATATGAAATGCTCTAAAATTCAAAATTTCTTGAGCACTGACTTGATGCTGAAGGAAATGCTCATTGAAGCACATCACATTTCAGATTTCTGAATTGGGGATGCTCAGCTGGTAATGCAAATCCTTCAAAATCCATAAATAAATGTAAACACTTTGGATAAGAGATACTTAACCTGTACTACATCCCACGGCCAGTGCGACTGGCTTAGAAATGAATACTTAATCCAAGATGGGCCGATAAGAATGATACTCAAAATTTTGGCTGGTTCTTTAGGAAAAAAGCCGTCCACGGACATAGCTGAGATAGAAGATAAGCTTGGACTTACCAGTTGCTGTTGCCTCCTTAGGCAAGTACACACCTGAGAATCAAGCAGTGGAAAGCAAAGCTGAATCACGATGTAGAGAGAGTCAGATTGCTGGGCAGCTTGATCACACTTGCCCTGAAGCCACTGCTCCCCAAGATTCCCAATTAAGTAATAACAGTTTGAGCTGGGTTTTCTTCCATATGTTGACTAAAATACTAAGACACTGGAGGTGCCTAAAATTGGGTGACTAAAGAAAGGAGAAGAGCCAATGAATGAAAAAGAAAAGAAGACATCAGAAGTGGAACAGGAAATCCACAAAAGGCAAAATGGGAAAGAATTTTTAAAAAGGGACAGCCAGCAGTAGTGTCACTGTCACAAGGATAAAGGCACAAATGGCTACTGAATTTAGCTAGGACCTTAGGCATTTGTCTGAGCTTGGGATGTCCCAGAAGGAGACCCTAGGACAAAGACTGAAGCGCGGTTTGAGAGGTGATTCTAAGTATGCCAGCAGCAGGTGGGGAAGATGACAGGGAAGGGAAGGAAACCCATAAAGGACAAAGGTGCTTGTGTTTTCAAGCACCTTACTACTTTGGGCAACTGGAGCTTAATCCAACTCTAGAAAACAGCTGGATCTAGAAACACAGCCTCAGAGGTATTTATCCTATCATTCCCTCCAGCCACTGGCCCCGCAGCCTAATGTGCAGATGGGCAGAATGGGCCAAGGGCCAGAGCAAGCCCTCAGGCAAACAGGTGCAGGTAACGCCAGCCCCAGTCAGGCCAGAATGCCAGAAAGGGGAAGGCTGAGGGACAGTGCAGGAGCACCAGCGGTGCCACAGCCTGTGGCTTCATTTCTCTATAGCTCAGAGTCCTCATCTGTAAAATAGGGGAAATCTCCTAAAACCGCTTCAAAGATTAAATGAAGATAAATTCGTGTCCATGTTTGGCCTGGCACCTTCAAGGAAGGTCTAATAAACGTGCTGACAATTTCACGTTCAGTGACATTTGGGGGACTGGTTTCCCTAAGGGTTATGGAAAGTGGAACCCAGGAAGAAGTGGCACCCAAGAACACAGACTGCTAATTTGAGGCAGCGCAAAACCTAGGAGATTCCTGCTGGATGAAAGATAATCACTAATATTCTATTTAAACAGTAAGCAAGTTTGGGTCTATTTGCGTACATAAGTCCTGGATTTAGCAAGAGGGCTTCCTGCCAGGCGCTGCCTTCCACCCATCCCTTTGCAAAACATCTGAGCCACTCCCACTACTGGAAACAAAGCAGCAACCTACACGGGGTTTTCTCTGCTCCTACCCCAAAGTTACATTTTTGAAAGATTTGGGAAGACCAAATCGAGAGTGGGGAAAAGAGAGTCAGAAACTGCCCCCATGATGTCAGGTTCTGAACAATCAGAACTCATCCCTAAAGATTGGCCTGGTTGACTCTAAAAGTGAAATGGAAAGTGGTCAGGAGAATAATGGTGAATCACCATAACACCTCTGTACTCACAGAGCTCACCAGGCTTTCCGGCATACTGTTTCTTTCATGCTTGACATAATCCAAAGGGTGTTAAGCATGTAACTGAGATGGTTTATTGTGTAATTATTTTTTCCCCTTTCTAATTTCACATTAATGTGAGGGTACGAACTAGGTTATAATGTTTGCATCTGTTAGGTAGAGTCCCTGTTGTAGTTGTGTCCCCCCCCAGGAGGTGTGCCATATACCCTTACATTGTGCCCGTTAAGTGGGAGCACACCAATCTCCTCCCTCCTCCCCTTCTGTAATTATTTTAACCAACACAGCACTTAGGGTGAGCCAGACACCCTGTTTTACCAACAGTCATTCATTTACTCTCCATCACAACCATGAGAGATAGGTACTGTTACTACCTTTACTTTATGAATGAAGAAATGGAAGCAAAAAAAATGCTAACAAATACAAAGCCAGGATTAGAATGAAGTTCAGCCTAGGGCCAGCACCTGGCTCTGAATGACAGCCACACTGCTACCTCAAAGGCAATGGGTGAACTTGAACTCCCCTGACCCTGGGAATCTATTTCTGCAGGTATTGCTAAGGAAGTACTTGAAATAACAATAAGGAGATGAAGGAGGAAGAAAGAAGAAGGAGGGAGTAGCTGTGAGAGGAGGAGGAGAAAACGGAGAAGAAACAGCAGCCAGTAAAAGCCACGTTTACTGAGCATTTCCTACATGTCCCATGCTGTGCTAAGTAATCATTACAATAATAAATAGATAATATAATATAATAATAAATAGTAATACGTAACAATATAATAAATGTCAAACCAATGCTAGGAGGTAGTACTTTATCTCTAAAAAAAAAATATGTACTACCTCCTAGAGTCTCACTATGTCACCCTCAGTAGAGTGCCATGGTGTCACAGCTCACAGCAACCTCCAACTCCTGGGCTTAAGCAATTCTCTTGCCTTAGCCTCCCAAGTAGCTGGGATTACAGTAGCCCACCACTACACCCAGCTATTTTTTTGTTGCAGTTTGCCTAGAGCTGGGTTCGAACCTACCACTCTCGGTCTATGGGGCCAACGCCCTACCCACTGAGCCACAGGTACAGCCCAGTAGTGCTTCTTTATCACCATTTTACAGCTGAGTAAACTGAGGCTGAAAACTGTGGGAACTTAATCAGCTAGAAAGTGGGAAAGCTGGCATCTGAAGCCAGACCTTACTACTGAATTTAAGATCAGCGATCCCCGAAAGTGCAGAATAATGGAGCTTTGAGTTAAGGAGAATGAGTCCACACACTTGGTCTCAGTAGCCACAGTACCCCAGTGATGGCGATGAAGAAAAAAAACACAAAAGGTTGTCTTTGGAGTTGATTTAGCAACAGGCCGAGAGACCCAGACTGTGAGAAGGCAAGGATAGCAAATGCTCCATGCAGGCCCGGGTACCCCGGGAAGGAGCGCCCAGTGCCGTGTCCCACTGAATACTAGAACGCGTGGCTGAAGCTTTTGTTTTAATGGGGTGTTCTCACTCTCCTCTCCCCTGGGACACCTGAGGCTTTGGGTGGGTACTCGACTTTCTCAAAAAAAAATAAAGAAACAAAAAATAACATTTCCTTCCCTTTTTTTTTTATACTTCCAGAGCTCACAAGGTTACAGGGGCTACACATTTACTAGTCTATCATTGAACTCTATTTAGAATAAAAGGGGCAGAATCCCAATCCTTAACAAAGGCTCCTGGAGGCGTGTATGTCCTAAAACTTTTCTTTTATGAACTTCAACTTTATTCCTACTGGCAACCATTGCACATTATCTCCTGGATCTACTTTTAATAGTATTTCCTAATTATACAAGCAATTCATGAATACATTCTCCTTTAAAAAGATTAACTTATTTTTACCTAATCCAAAAATGTCTAATCTTTTCCTTGACAGCTTCCGGGTTTCCTTCACTCAAGGTTATGGGAATAGGCTCCTAAAATTTCCTCTAATATTCTTTATTATTTCTAATTTCAAATCTTTACTGCCTGTAATTTACTCCATCTATAATTTATTTCTGTATGAGTTAAGAATCAAACTCATTGCCTTGAATGCTGAGAGGTAAGAATAAAAAAAAATAACTGAACTCAGCATCCTTCCACATAGCTATCCAATTATGCCAGCACCGTTTATTAAATAAACCATTTTCCCCCTATGGATCTAAAATGTCACCTTTTAATACATTAAGCTCCCATGTTTCCCAAGACCTTTCAGTCCTCTCTGGGGCTCTAACCTCTTATGCCACAGCTGGAAGAATTTCAGCAATTATTTGAAATGTGTTTCATGGCTTAACAATAGGTATTTTATCTTTTAAAAGACATTTTCTAAGAGGCACTTTCATGCACTGTTGGTGGGTGCATAAATTGGCACAACCTTTTGGAGAGCAATTTAGTAATATCTCTTACAACTGAAAATGTTCATATCCTTTGCCCTAAAAAACCCACTTCTAAGAATTATTCTACAGAAATTCTCACTGATGTGCCCAAGAATGTTCACTAACGCGTTGCTGCTTATTACAGAGGAAAACTGGAAAGAATCCAAATGCACATTGATAAAGTATTACTCAAATAATAAATACAAGTATAATATACATAATGTGGTGGCCACCATACAATGGAATAAGATTGAGCCATTAAAACAAGGTAGAGGTTGGGCATGGCGGCTCATGCCTGTGATCCTGGCACTCTGGGAGGCCAAGGCAGGAGGATTACTGGAAGCATGTATTTGAGATCAGCCTGAGCAAGAGCAAGACCCCATCTCTATAAAGAATAGAAAAATTAGCCAGGCCTCTAGTCCCAGCTACTCGGAGACTAAGGAGGAACCACTTGAGCCCAGGAGTTTAAGGTTTCTGTGAGTTATCATGAAGCCACTGCACTCTAGCCCAGGTGGCAGAGTGAGAGTCTGTCTTAAGGAAAATAAATAAATAAAGTAGATCTAAATAAGGTGTTGATGTGGGGGAAAGTCCAAGATGTATGGAAAAAAAAAAGGTAGGTTATAAAAATATGCATAGAATATGATCTCATTTTTCTTTATTAGTAATATATTATTATATTTATAAATTTAAAAGCTCACAAGGTAATAACCCAAAGGTGAAGTCTATAATCTCTATAAAATCAAGATTTTCAATCTGGATTGCACAGTTATACACCAATACACTGTTCACTGCATTCTTATAGTAAGTGAACAGAATCGCTTCTTTGGCGATAAAAAGAAAATGCAAAAGCTGGAACGCGGGTGACAAGCTATGAACCATAGTATCTCATTTTCTCATTTAATGAATGAGAGGAGCCCAGAGCACAAGATGTCAGTATGGGACCAAAGACAAGATTCAAAGAAAAATGCCGTTTTGGTCTTGTAGTGGGATCAGGTGAAACTTCCATCAGAAGCCCCTGGTCACTTACGGGCAGTTCAGGATGACACTTCTAATGTCTCACTGGGGCTAAGTCCTTCACTGCCCTGCTAAGATCTTGCACCAGCACTTCTTACCCAGCATTGGAGACCTGAGGCCCACACCTCATCGCTCTATAGGGTTTTCTGTCCTTGCAGCAACCTTAACCAGTGGGGCTATAACTCCTCAGGGAATACCACACGCACATTTATGCACACATATCCTCAAACACAGAACACTCTGTTAGGGGTGGGGTGAGCATGGGATGCCTTCATGGCCATGACCTGCCTGGGAGCAGCAATGGATGGAAGTGTTCAGAAAGCAAGGCTGGAAATCACAGATTAGCATGAAGGGACACAGTTACATCCATCAAAGAAAGAGCTCTCAGAAAATTAAGCCTCAAGCAAGACTGGCTGACACCACATAACAACCATAATAATACTCATACTAATAGCTAACATTTATTAAGTGCTTACCCTTATCCTGTGCCTGGTATCCTTCTAATGCCTTATCAGCTCATTTCATCTTCACAATAACTCTGTGATATGGATATTTTATTCCCAACTTACAGATGAGGAAACAGAGGCAGAGAACAGTTAAGAAACCAGCCCTGGGGCAGTGCCTGTGGCTCAAAGGAGTAGGGCACTGGCCCTATATGCTAGAGGTGGTGGGTTCAAACCCAGCCCCAGCCAAAAACTGCCAAAAAAAAAAAAAAAGAAAGAAAGAAAGCAGCCTTGATTAGGCATGGTGGCTCACACGTGTAATCCCAGGACGTTCAGAGGCTAAGGCTGGAGGATCACTTGAGGCCAGGAGTTTGGGACAAGCCTGAGCAAACATGAGACCCCCATCTCTACAAAAAGAAAATTAGTCAGGCATGGTGATGCACACCTGTAGGCCCAGCTAGTCAGGGGGCTGAGCCAGACAGGAGGGCCTCCTGAGCCCAGGAGTTTGAGGTCACAGTGAGATGTGATGATGCCCCTACACTCTAGTCCAGACAAGAGAGCAAAACTCTGTTTCAATAAAGAAAAAAAGGAAGAGGAAAGAAACAAAAACAAGCACACAAACCAGCCCATTATCACGTAGGAGGCAGTGCAGGCTCTGGCGCCCATGCTGTGCTCTCAACTCAGAATCTCAGCAGGTGCCTGCTCATCACTGCCAGCTCTCAGGTCCCTTCATTCTTCCTTTAGTCCACAGTCTAAACTGACTCATAAACGGAGCTAGGAAGCTCACCTCCACTGGACAAAGTCACTAGCCGAGGGTTTTGACGTGACACCGCCCAGGGGCACTGCAAGGTCCGGGAAATGCAGAGCCTGGGGAGCTCACTGCCCTTTCCAAGGAAGGGTCTTTCTGCAAGAGTCGTGGAGGCTTATGTCATGTGAAACTAACAGAGCTCCCACAGTCACAAAATTAGCCCAGGAGGCCTTCCTGGACACCTCCTCTGACACTCTCATCCCTGAGTCTTAAATTCATTCCTGTTCTTGTACTGCGTTCATCCCCCTGCAGGTCTGACTGCCCTCTGTGACCACACACCCCTTACGTCAGCGACTGAGTATTCTATTCATTGCTGTAATCAATCCCATTGTAACTCCAACACTCCTGAGGCTCAATTAATATGTTGAATGAATGAACAAATGAATGAATGAAGGCACCAACACATTATCCCCACCGCTGCAGCCTTCTTCTCCTGCCATGAAGATCTTCACTCAACCACCCACAAATTCCTGGAGACCACAGGAAGAAAATCAAATGAATCTCAAAAGCTCTAATTGGCAAATGAAAACAACGGCTAAATTAAATGTAATTTCTAACAGGATGAGGAGCTCTCAACAGACGATTCTCAATTAATTCAAAGAGGCCCTGGGTGTGATGCCTGGGGCCTTTTCCCCAGCTACAACACGGGGTGGCCCAGGGCCAACCGCACCATGGATGCTCAGGGCAACTGGACAGCCGCTGGGAGAAATCACCAGGGAAGCCCCATGCAGTGGCCGGATCCTGAACACGTTCAAGAGAAACTGGAAATTGTCTATGGTTTCTAAACATCAGCACAAAGTCACTGATTAAACGCGGTAAAGTGTGTAGAACGCTCCGCATGGCACCCTGCACGTGGGAAGCCATGAATTAATGCCCTCTTGGTGCAGGTTGACTGGGGACCACGTCTTTCAGCTTCCCCCAATTGCACTGTAAATCCAAACCCGCGGCACGCACTCCTAAACCTGCCAATTCACTTCGGGAGGTCTCCTATCCAACCGCTCCCAGAGCTCCTCGCCAGCCTCCCTTCCGCCATCCAGATTCGTTATTGCATTTCCATGGCAATAACCTGCTCCACAAAAGGTACGGTAAATATTTACTATTTTTTCACACATTGCAGATGATTTGGATCTAACAATCTAACTGGCACTCTCCACCGCTTCAGAAAATGACAATGGAGAAACCAAGCCTATGGGGACAAAACAGAAGCGTCTTCAGCAACAGGGACATCCACAAACCACGTGGGCAACCCAGAGCATCATGTGGCCATAGATAAAGAGATTTCAGGAAGCTCAGCTCACAGGGGAGCCCTGCACCCCTCCCCCAAAGCTATATAACCCCCTCCACCCTCCCAGGAGCAAATGTCATACACTGCCAAGAATCTAAACACCCCCTCGCCTCTCTTCTTTCCCTCTCTCTCCCTCTCTACGCAGCCCCCAACTCCCACACACATACTCTGGCCCTCTCAGTGATTTTTTTTAAGCCTCGTTCACACATACACAGAACATGATACCACTTGAGAGTTTTAAATGATAACCCCCTGACGTGCACCCGTGTGCACACCCACATACAGGCACGGTGTTTGGTAATCAGGAGCGCGCCCTTGTGCTTGCTCAGACAGGGGAGCCCTCCCCTGGATCAAGGGGGGCTCCTCTGTCCTGGGGCTTTTGAAATGCAGCTGAGCCAGGAAGAGCTTGTGATTCACTGCCTGACTCACTCCCATCCCTGCAGCAGACCCCATCTCCACAGGCAGGGGGGGACACAGCTTTTTCATTCACTTCCTCATTCAGGCACAAAACTCTGTGCCCAGCCTTGTGCCAGCCCCTGAAGAAGACAGAGAATAATAAAATGCAGCCCTTGCCCTCCAGTGTCCCACAGTCTGACAGCTGAGCAGACAAACAGCGCACCACGGATCAGTGTGAGAAATGCTATCAGAGAGGAGACGTGCGCCAAGTACCTGAAGGAACCCAGAAGCCGCTTAGAGGACTGACACACTTGACTGTGAATGTGCAAAATTTCTGCATGACAAAATAATTCATAAACCAGAAGGAAAGACGCAAGGCAGACCAAGGACATTTACTTTCCGCATGCCTCACGGATTAGTACCCAGAATCTACAAAGATGGTTTCTACCAACCAATAAGGAAAGGGCAGCCCAAGAGAAAAATGGACAAAGTAATAAGAAGAGAGAATTCCCGGAAAGTATACAAATGCCAAAATATATATATGAACATATGTCTAAACAATGCAAATGAATACAAGATATTTTTCACCTACTAGAACGGCAAAAATTGAAGACTGATCACTCAGTATGGGCAACCACGTGGGCTGAATAAATGATAAATGACAGTGTGGAGAGGCACGTCGGCTGGGAAGGAAGGGGCAGTCTGTTACTTTTGTTGTTCATCTTTCTCCTCCCGTGTGCTGTGCACATGATAGGCCCTCAGCAACCCTCTGTAAATGTGAGTCAAACAGGAAAAGTATTGCAGCAAATCTGAGCTGTGGAAGATCTTTATTATTCAAACGCCCTTCCTTGTGGCTCTTCTGGGATATTGGGGCTGACTGCAAGTGAGCTAATAGGTCTGGGAGCAGGAAGTGGAGACAAGGCAAGAACAGGGCTTGCTACTCAGGGACCAGAGTGCTCACTGGATCCTGGTCACTCCTGCCTTCCTACTAGAGGCAAACCAGCGACGCTCAGACATTCCCCTCCTGCACAGACAGGGACCTGAGAAAAGGGAGGTTTATAGGAAATTATCCTCTATGGAGGATAGGGAAGAAATAGATCAAGAGACAAGAGGCAAAATAGAGAACCAGGAGATGCTTTTGCTAAAGTGAAACTGCAAAGAGGCATGACCCTCAAAGGCAGGGCCAAGCCCTAGAGAAGAAGCATCAGGCTCAAGGTGCCCATGGGCACTAGGAGGTCCCCCTCTGTTCTACCCAATAATGGAAATAGCCAACGTGTATTGCTCCCTGTGCACCAAGCACTGAGTAAGACCATCAGGAGCCTTAGACCTACAACCCTCTATTTCACAAAGGATATAACCTCAGAGAGGTTAATCGATTTGTCTGAAGCTACACAGCTTATCCAAGCAGCCCTGGAGTTTGAACTCAGATTGCCGGACTCTAGAGCCCCCCTAGTCTTAGCCACATGGCTTGGTTTTTACTAGCCTGGTGCTAAGAAGTCAGCTCTCAAGGAGTAAGCTCTGCTTAACAGTGGGCTGGGACTGGAAGGAAGTTTATCCCCAAGAGGAAAAACCGGACCACAGCTGGGGTGGCCAGTGTGCCAGACATCTCAGAAGAGTCACTGTTAGCATTTGGAGACACAAGAGTCTCCAGGCTACTTCCGGGCTGAGTGTGGGTGTGCCACCCTCCTCCCCACCCACATTTGTTTCCCCCAGAGGGATTGACAGGAAAAAAAAAAAAAACTTCAAATCAGAAGGGCCGATGTTGCTGTTGACAGAAACCGTGAGGAAGTGGGCAGCTGAGGAGGCCACATCCGCCCTGTAAGCGAGGCTCCTCAGGGCACCATGGGCAGCAGCAACGCCAGGGAAGGAAGGAGGAGGCACGTCTGGGCCCAGGTGAAGACCAATGAAAAGGCCCAGGTCCCACCCAAGCAGAGACACTGCAGAGCCAGGTGTGGCTGGACCCGCCTAGCTCAGGCACTCCTAGATCCCACAGAGACCTTGGGCAATCGATTCAAGCCCTCTGGCCTCAGTTTCCTCCCCTGTAAAATGGGGACAAGAACAACCCCCTCCTAGGGAGTTGGGCTAGATAGAACTGAGACCTTCAGTCAAAATGCCACCTCTTAATCAACTGGTACCTGCTCGGCTTCATGCCTGCTGGGCCACCCACTGACACTAACCGGGAAACTGTAAGGGCTTGTCTGCCCCGTTCAGCACTGGACCTCCAACACCTAGAGCGTGTATGCACAGAACAGGCACACAGTACATTCGACTGAATCAGTAAACAGCAGGTGCTCAAAAATAATTGTTGAGAAAAAATAAAGGAGAAATAAGAAGGAATGAAAAGAGGGAAGGGTGGGAAGGGAGGCAGAGAGGAAGAGGGGATGTTCCCAGCCCACGAGAAGCAGCTAAGGTTAACTCGGCAGCCAAACTACCTCTCCAAAGAGGTTTGCCCACAGAGTACTACGCACTTCATCACAGTTAATAGGACCAAGCACTGCTGATCCGTGGGTGGCTGGCTCACTTTTTGACCAGTTTCCAAGCTTGAGCCAAAGTCTCCTTTCCCTTCCTCATCTAAGGAACCCCCAGAGGACCGTTCTTTCTTTCCCTTTCTGACTTTCAATCTCATTCTCTTTCCCTGGCGTCCACCTCCAGACTCCGGAAGAGCACACACATTCTAATGTTCATTTGTGGTCTCACGCAGTGCCACCTCTGAGCCAAAGCCAAGTGTTTATGCCTGAGTTGCCACTAGAACAGTTGCCTCTGATTACCACTCCTCAGAAAAACGTGTGTTGTCAGTACAAACCCGACAGGCGCGCCCAGCCCAGGCACGGATCTAATGAAACCCTGAGCTACTGACGAGTGACTTACAAGGACCCTTCCCACCTACAGATATTACGAAAGATGTATGACATGCTTTGAGGATGTGGAGAGAAGGGAACACTTTTACACTGCTGGTGGGACTGCAAGCTAATACAGCCTCTTTGGAAAGAAGTATGGAGAATCCTCAAGGAACTCAAAACAGACCTTCCATTTGATCCTGCAATCCCATAGCTAGACATCTACTCACAAGAACAAAAGAGTCATTATATCATAAGGATGTTTGTACTGGATTGTTTATCACAGCTCAGTGTACAATTGCCAAGATGTGGAAACAACCTAAATGCCAGGCAAGGATTAATAAATTGTGGTATAGTATACACCATGGAATACTATTCAGCCCCAGGGAAGATGGGGCATTTACTCTTTTGTATTAACCCAGATGGAGTTGAAGCACATTCTTCCTAGTAAAGTATCACAAGAATGGAAAAGCAAGTATCCAATGTACTCAATATTAATAGGAAGCCAGTAGACAATCTAGTCCACTTCCACATAAGAGAAAAACTCGATTCAAGTTGGGAGGAAAGAGGAGGAGGGGGAAGGAAAAAGGGGAATTGGTGTGCTCCCACTTAATGGGCACAGTGGGGGGGGGGGTATATGGCACACCTCCTGGGTCCCAGACACAACTAAAAAAGGGACTTTACCTAACAAATGCAAACACTGTAACCTAATCATTTGTACCCTCGTATTAATCTGACATTTTAAAAAACTATTTAAAAAAATTAAAAAATAGAAAACAAAAATTAAAACCCCTAGGACTTGGGATAGAAAAATGAAAAAAAAAATGTGCTTTGGAGCCAGATTATCTAAATTCAAATCCTGGTTCCTCAACTTAACAACCTTGTAACCCTGACCCTCTCTTTGTGCCTCAGTTTCTTCAGTTGTAAGAAGAGGCTGGCAATGCTTACCTCATTGGGTTCTGAGAGTTATTAATAAGTGAGATAATGCACATAAAGTCTTGTGAGCAGTCAAGTTTCTTATTTACACACAATGAAAACTCACTCTAACCAATTTAAGCAGGAAAGGCATTTAATCTTTGGGAGACCTAGAGAACCATATTAGGAGGCCAAACACCAGGAGAAACACCTAAATCACAGCACAGAACTGGTCCAGTAGAGGACCCACTGTCACCAGTCTGGAGTCCAGACAAGGCAGTCTGCACCACAGATGCTGTGAATGATCAACACCCATATGGGACAAATATTGTTAGAAGACTTGGAATGGCTCGTTCTTGACATACCCATTACCTCCTCTCCAGCATGGATCACACATGGTGTCTGCTCTGCTGTCACTAGCAGCCAACCCAAAGTCCAGCACCGGGTTGGCAGATCCCAGGTCATTCGTTTGTGCTATAGCTGCAAGAGAGTCTGGGAAAGCAGGTTTCTAGATTCTACATTAAGGAAGCATGGGTTTAAAAGGTGGGGAATTCTCAATCATAAAAAAAGGAGGGTTCTAGAATATGTGGCCAGAAAGCATGACAAATGTCCCTTATTAGCTTGTGGCACAGTGCATGGCACATACATGCTCAATAAGTAATAGCCATTCTGTGAAGATGTGGTTTACACCCCAAAGCAGGCAGGGTCCTGCACAGCAACCATTCCTCTTTACCTCCTTTCTGTGCCAACCTGCTACTTTTCCATAAGGCTTGAATTGAACCCTTACCCTCACTCCTCCTGACTCTTAATCCTAACTCCATTGCTCTAAGCATCTTTGGAAACCCCGCTGGAAGCATGGAGCCCAGGAATGAAGGCAAGTGTTCCTTATGGCTGGTGGTGGGGAGGTGTGGGTGAGAAGAATGCACCACCCAGATGCTATCATAAAAGCACAGAACTTCCGAATGCCCCTACTGGAAAGTAACTCTAACCTACCATCTTGGTTAGCAAATGAAGGAACTGAATCTAACAAGGAGACAGACAGGATGAAGGTTGCCCAGCAAATTCCTGGCAGAACCAAAACTTAAATCAAGGAGAATGAGGAGTGGAAACTAGTTCTCAGATCCCCTCCAGCAAATAGTGCTGTACCAGCCTGGCAAGATACCCTTAGCAAGGCTGAGCAGATGGCAACTCCAAAGGAACCAGCCTGGAACAAAAAGGATCCTGTCTTGAGAAGAGCAATGTCGGAGACCATGGGGACAGTCAGTAGAGAGTTTTAGCAGATGGACACCAAGATGCTCTGTCAGGGTTCCTAACCCCTTGCTACCCAAAGTGCGATCCACTGACCAGCAGCAGCATCTGGGAGGCTGTTAGAAATGCAGCCTCCCAAGCACCTCCCCAGATCTACTGAACCAGACCTGCATCTTAACTAGGCCTGTAGGCACTACACAAGTCTTAGGCACATTAAAGTTTGACGAATGCTGCCCTGGTCAGTTCTGGTATAAACAGGAATTCAAGAAGAAAAAGTTAGCCTGCTCAAAATTAGGATTTCTCTGAATCTATTATGCCAAGCAGTGTGTTAGGTATCTCATGCACTTATCTCATTAAATCCTCTTAACAACCATACAGCCTTTTGATGTAGATTTTCAGGATCCCTTTTTACAGATGAGAAAACTGAGGTTTAGGCAGGGGAATTAACTCACCCTTTACCACTTTGTCTACCTTGTGACTGACCTCTACTCATTCTTTGGGTGGCTACCTGGTTTACCCTTTTGGTAAAGAGGTATTCCTGAATGAAGCTCTTCAACACTGCCCAGGCGGGGTTAGCCAGCTTTGTTACTTTCTGATTGTCTAAGGTGCCTTGTGAAACTCATCCTTTGATGGCGCAGTGACATGAGTAGAGAAGACATGAGCCTTAAGAGTCCACTCTGCCAATGATTCACTGCACAATAGCAATACGTTCTTTCACCTTTCTCAGCTTGTTTCCCCACCTAGAAGAGGGGGAATAAATCTTAGGTTTCAAAGTTTCTGCAAGGATAAAAGGAAAGGATCTATGTCACGTACATGAGATCATTCTGGAGAGTGTGAGCTTTTTATTACTATTAGTCATTGCCCTATACACACCCTTTCTTTATTCAGTGGTGTGTCAGAGCCAGCTTGTGAGCCAATGGCCTGCATTTCTTCCCTCCTCTGTGTTCAGTGATGACACATAAAATTGACTATGGTGAGAGTGTTTACACCATGGAAATTGGCCATCAGCCAAGATAGTGTGCCAGGGCTATTTATTGTTTTCTTTAAGCAGAAAGTTAATAATTATGCCATTGCCTCTTCCCTCCCTCCATTGACCAACAAATCAGTAGGACTTCCGAGTGGGAGGTCACTGGGGCCTCCTCTCATCCCAAAGAAAGCCCACAGTAGATTCCTCAGTTATTCCTCCAATTCATATTTACCGGACACTATCATATGCACATACACCCCAACACCCCTCCCAGACGGCTGCAGGTGCCCTGCCATCTGTCATCCAGCATATCAGGAAAAGAAGAAAAAGGAAAAAAAAAAAAAGGTTTCACATGATAAATGAGGGAAGGAAATTAACAAGAAGTCCCAAAGGTGGCAGGAGAAGGATCACACACATCATTTCCATATCATTCCCAATCCATGGCAAATTACCTCCTGACACTAGGATAACCTCTGCTTGCCTCACCCACACTCCGCACACATAGCAGGAATTGAGTGAAATAAAGGTAGACACCGCCTTTCATATTCCACTGACCAGATGGCCAGGGTGCTGCTGGGGTACCTGGGAGGTCTAAAATCTCAGAACTTTGGTCACTGAAATGAAGGAAACTGCTCCATGACCTCTCTGCCCCACAGCCTCTCCACGTCCCCAGGACCTGCCTCTGTCCCCCCCCCCACACCTTTATGCTTCCTGGTCCGCCCCCAAGAGCCACCTCTCTGCCCTTGTTTCTCTTCCTTTTTGTTCATCAGGACCCCTTTCTGCCCCTTGTCCCCTCCTCTCTCTGGCCCCCACTCTCTCTTCTCATTGCTTTTCAGCCGGCAACAGCAGGCAATAAGGATGAAGATGAATCAGATGTTCCTTAAAATGCTGTTACGAAACTAGTCAATTCTCATTAAATTCAGCAAACTGGTTTTGGAAGATTGACCCAGGGCTGCACCATGAACCAGAACCCATTACGAATTCACAGGCAGATGATGGAGGAAAATTACTCCAACTCCTAGAATCTGGTCCATCAGGATCTGCCTCTGACCCCCAGACCCTGCACCTTTTGTGTGGCCCTCCCTCCAGCCACCCAAGGATACATGGCAGTGGGAGGGGGACCTGGTTTGAGTAAGGCATGTTCTCTGGGGCCCCCCTGCACACCTCAATCCTGTCATGAGAAAATGTTGGCAAAATACTGAATTGTATTCAAGAGCACCAACCCCATCAGTGGAGTTAGACTTTCTGGCCACGTAGACCTTGACTTTTCCAGGGCGGCCAGAATGCCCTAACATTTGACTTTGATGATTCAAGCATTTGTCATTCCAACTCCCCCACAGCAGGGTGAATAAAAAAAAAAAAAATCTAAAGATTTAACTTAAAAAAGTTTAACAAGTTAATTTTCTAAATTTAAAATGTTTCAGAAAGAAACACAACCTACATAAGGATAATTTTAAGCTATATTAAAGCTCAAAGATGACATCATGGAATTCTAATTATACAGCCTTTAAGGCAATAGAGTCAAGTAACCTTTCCGGATACAGTTTAATTTTTCACAATATGTCAATACTACGTTGGCATTGCATTTTATGGAGACACTAAGAGTCCCTCTCATAAATTATTTGGAAAAGTGAAAATAAAGGCAGCCATCTGACACGTCGGGCAATACTGGAGTTCTTCAGTTTCAACATTGACTCTGAATTTCTCTCCTAAGATTATCTCTAAGAACATATGTGAAGATGAGACCTGAGACCAGATCAAACCTATCATGAGCTTATAAACCCATAAGCGACCAAGCCCTTCCCTCTCTAGAAACCCGCCAGGAGGACCTGGGGCCCCAGTGCCTTTCCCCCTTATGAGGGGAAAAAAATAATCAATTCATTAACAGGATCCCTAGGACAGTGCCTGACATGTAGTAAACTCAAATAATGGTTAGGTTTGATGATACTCATGATGAGGACGAGGATGAAGAGGACCCTGATGTTCACCCTTGCTGCTATTTCACACACGTGCTGTGTGGCAGGGTGGGAAACAAAGTTAAACTGCTCAATGCAATCATTTTTCCCGTGCATGCACTGCCTATCTCTGAGATGACTTAACGCATCTCAGAAAGGCTTACATTTGTAAAGGCACAGAGTCTGCACGTGATATGACTTATTAGGGAACAGAATTTATATGGGTGGGTAACACATTTAAATAAAACACACTGACATGTGGACAACGCCCTACGGTAGAAGATAGCATTTTTCTCATTTTTCAGCTCAGAGCACCCTGATGCTTCAGAAAAGCTCACTTACTTGCCCATGCAGCAACGCTGGTAGATGGCAGGGCAAAGACTCGAAGGGGGCACCACTTTCAACACCGTGTCCGTGCAGGCTCTCTGTCCCTGACTTCACCACTACGTAGGTTCCTATTCCCAGAATTGCCCTGGATGCCCCAGGGGGAAAAAGAACAAGGGAAAGAGACAGTCTCTGCCCTCCTTTCCCCCCTCCCCCAAAATGATAAATGTAAATAATGTATTTTTCTCCTTTCCTGAAATGAGAGCAAAGCTCAAAAACAGGCAGCAGCTGGACAAGACTGAGAGCAGAAGTTAAAATGCCTCAAACTCTGGGATCCATGCTTAGTTTCCAAAAAGGAATTCAAGGCTAGGCTTCCTAAAGTGTTCAAGGAGTCAAGGGAATTAGCCCAGCATAAGAAGGCAGGAGAAGGGTAATTAACTTTTAATGAGCAGCTGTTGACATGCTTTCTTTTACCAAAAAAAAGTCATATTTAATGCTACAAGCCCCTAGGAGAGAGGTGTAATTATTATCCATTATCCTCAGTATGTAGGCAATTCAACAGAGGCTCAAATGCTGGTTATATATTGGAAACAAAGCTGAATAACTTATTGAAGAAAACAAAACTAGCCAAGAAGATAAGAATGACATTTGGATGGAGCTGCCATCCATATAATTCCCAGTGCTTCTCACTGCCCTCATCAAGCCACTTCTTAAATTCCTATGCTCGGAGCTCCAAGATCCCCTCTACAGAAAGAAGACACCATTGGGGAAAGCCCCACTCTACACAAACTCTGATATTTTCCCTGAAATGCATTATGTCCCTATTTTAAAACTTTGGTATGCTCTGATAGCACTGAGACCTGGCATGCCAAGGGTGACATTTTTTTTTTTAATTAAACTGCTTTCTTTTAGATGTACAGATTGCCCAACCGTGGTTAATATTCACGTTCCCCACATTTCCCTGTGTAGTAGACAGCTACAGTGCTTTCCTCTGGCTTTTGGCCAAGTGTGTGGAGGAGGAAGAGGGAACTGGTGGCATCTGGAGACCAAAAGGTATTATTTTTCCATTATGTCATCCAGCTAGTTAAGACTGCTCTCTAAGAAAGTTACTGATTTGGGTTGACAGGTTTTATAACCAGCCTCCTTATCTCTCTTATCAGGGCTAATAGTTTTTCAATGGAGTCTTTTCTAAAATTATTTATTTTCTAAAGTAAATAATAAGTTGGCCTTCTTGTTTCCAATATATAACCACCATTTGTATTTGTTTCTTTTCTTGTTTAATTGACTACAGGCATTGTTGCACCTAAAACAATAATAACAGCATTGATATCAACCACCCTTCACGTATTCTTAACTGTAACGGGAATACCTTGAGCGTCACGAAATAAAGTATATTTTTGGCTACTGGTTAACCACAGTTTTCGTCACCCTGCGAAAGTATCTTTTTATTCTTTGTTCTTTCTCTAAGAGTTTTCACCAAGAATGAATATGAAAATGTTAACAAACGCTTTTTTTGCATCAATGATTGTATTTTTTCCTTTGACATATTGATGGGATTTATTAATAGACTTCCTAATAATAAACCATGATATATTTCTAGCATGAACCCTTCTTGATCATGATGCATTGTTCTTTTAATACCCTAAAGAATTCAACTTGCCAAGATTTTAAGATTATTTTCCCTGTGTTTATAAGTGAGATTTGTCAATGGCTTTATTTACTTAAATATTCATTTTTGCCTCATCTTTGTCAGGATTGAGGGACTGCATGACTTGAGGTCAGAAGAAAGAACTCACATAGTTTCCTTCTTTCTCTGAGGTCTGGAGAAAAAAATTAAAAAGTAGAAGGATCACTCTTGTTCTGAAGGTTCTGTTAAGAGATTTGAAAACTTCCGTCATTTCCTTCCTTGGATTGGGTTAGACTAGGGGCCAGTAAACTGATACAACCTGCAGGCCTGCCACCTGTTTTGATAAATAAAGATTTATTGGCACACAGCCTTGTCCACCTCTTTATAAACAGTCTTCTATGGTTGCTTTCATGCTCCAAAGGCAGAGTGGAGTAGTTGCTACTCCATAAACCTAAAATATTTACTATCTGGCCCTGTCAGAAAACATTTGTGACCCCTAATCTAGACAGGCTAACTTTGATGGCGGATCCTTCTGGCATTTCAGTCTCGTTAGGTTTTCAAATTGAATGCCATAAACTGAATAACAGCTAGTTACATCCTACTTCTCTAAGATGTCTCACGCTGAATTGGGAGCTTCACAAGCATTATTTCACTGAATCCACACAACCACTGCATGACTTCTCATTTTGCACTGGAGGTGACTGAGGCTGAGCAAAGAGAATAAATAACTTGCCCAAAGTGAGAAAATGGTATCGGAAAAGCTATGAAATAAATCCAAGAGTTCCTGTCTGAACACTATCCCTCTTATTGTCTTAGAATTTTTTTTATTTTTTTTTATTTAAATCATAGCCGTGTACATTAATACTATCATGGGGTATGGTGTACTGTTTCTGTATACAATTTGAAATACTTTCATCCAACTGGTTAACATAGCCTTCATGTCTTTTTCTTACTTATTGTGTTAAGACATTTATATTCTACATTTAGAGAGATTCACACATACCCTTATAGAATGAACCATAGGCGTGATCCCACCAATCACTCTCCCTCTACCCACCCTCCCCCCACCTTAGAATTTTTTCTATCTCTGTATTGATATGCCCTTTCTCACTCCTAACTTACATATTGTTAGTCTATATATGATCAGTTAGAAATAAACCTATCTTATTGGCTCTTTTGTTTGCTCGGCTTTGTTCTGTTTTCCAGGATTAATTCTTAGAGTTATCAGCACACTGCTTTTCATGGATCCTAACGCTTTATTGCATCAGAATATAAAATGTTACATATTCGAATGCTGTGTTTATTCTAATTCTATATCCCTACTCCTTCCTGCTTCCTTTAGGTTTGCCTTGGGGCTTTTTTTTTTCCTTACCTGCCACAAACAATCACATAAAGGTTTCTGCATGAGCAGTTAAGTTTTCCTTTCTCTGGAATAAGAAAACTGCAATTGCTAGGTCATAGAAGTTGGCACGTTTGCCTCCAGAGACTGCCAAACAGTGTTCCAAAGTGGCTGCCTCACTCTACATTCCCACCAGTCATGGAAGAGTGATCCCGTTGCTCTTCATCCTCCCCCACTAGCATTTGCTGTGGCCATTAGTTTCCATTTTTGCCTTTCTTATAGGTATGCAGCAATATCTCATGGTGCTTTTAATTTGCATTTCCTTAACAGCTAATGGTGCTGAACGTCTTTTCATGTGTTCATGTGCCATCTGTATCCTCTCTTTGATGAAATGTCCAGATAGCCATTCATATCTTTTGCCCATTTTCTTTTTTCTTTTCTTTTCTGTTTCTTTTCTTTCTTTCTTTTTTTTTTTCCTCCCCCTTCCCCTTCCCTTCTCTTTTCTTTTTTCTTAGACACAGTCTCACCCTGTTGCCCAGGCAGGCTAGAATGCCACGGCCTCAGCCTAGCTCACAGTCATCTCAAACTCCTGGGCTCAAGTAATTCCCCTACCTCAGCCTTCCCAGTGTCTAGGACTACAGGTGCCCACCACAACGCCCAGCTAATTTTTCTATTTTCAGTAGAGATGGGGTCTCACTCTTAGTCTGGTCTCAAACTCCTGCACTAAGAGATCCTTCTACCTCAGCCTGCTAGGATTACAGGCCTGAGCTATCATAGCTATCTCTTTGTCCATTTTATAATTGGATTGTTTGTATTTTTTACAGTTGAATCTTGAGGATTCTTTATTTATTCGATATCAAGTCTTCTGTAAGATGTGTGGTATTTTGTCCCAGACAGTAGTTTTTCTGTTCATTCTCTCAACAGAGTTTTGTAGAACAATGATTGTGTTTAATTCTAATGACTTAACTAATCAAGTTTTTCCTTTTATGGATCATGCTTTTGGTCTAAAGTCTAACAAAGCCTAACAACTTTTGCCTGGTCCTACATACCAAGGAATTTTCTTCTATGCTTTCCTAGAAAAGTTTTATAGTTTTATGTTTTATACTTAAGTCCATGATCAATTTTGAGCTAATTTTTGTATAAAGTATAAGATTTAGACAGAGGTACCCTTTGTTGAAAATTCATTTCTCTATTGAACTGCTTTTGTCAAAATCGATCAGGAGTACTCATGTGGTTCTATTTCTGGGTTATTTATCCTGTTCCATTAACATACGTGTCTATCCCTCTACCAATATCACCATCAGTCTGATCACTACAGACTGATTCCTCCCGTTTCATCCTTCTTTTTCAAAATTGTTTGTTACTCTAGGTCCTTTACCTTTACATACATTATAGAATAATCTTGCTTATATCTACAAAATAACTTTGTTGGGATTTTGATAAGAATTACATTAAACCTCTGAATCAACTGGAGGAGAAATGACATCTTCTCTATGCTTACTTTTTCAATTCATGAACACAGTGTGTCTCTATTTATTTAGACCTCTTTGATTTCTTTTATCAGCACTTTTGTAGCTTTCGGTATATAAGTCTTATATATGTTCTGTTAGATTTACATCTGTTTCTTTTTTTTTTCTTTCGAGCAATTGTAAATGGTATACTTCAATTTCACTCTCCCTGTGTTCTCCGCTAGTATAGAGAACTAGCAACTAGAGAAATAGAACAACTATTTGCATGTGTATATTTATCCTGTATCTTGCAATCTTGCTGAACTCATTTATTAGTTGTAGGAGGGGCTTTTTTGGTTGATTACTTGGGATTTTCTACATAGACAGCTATGTTGTTTGCAAACAGGGACAGTTTTATATCTTCCTTTCTTATCTGCATGCTTTTTTTTCTCTTTTCTTTTTTTTTTCTTTTCACAATGGTGAGAACTAGCTAGAATGTACAACACAACATTGACTGAGTCCCAGGGTCATTAGAAAGTGCTCATTTTTAAATCACTGATTTTCATAACCTTTGTTATTAACTTCTAGTTTTATTTTATTGTGATCTGAGAAAGTTAACAGCATAGTATCTGGCTAAGTGTCTTCAATATACACAATGGTAAATTAAATGAAATTTCCTTATCCTCACTCCCCTACTCTGTACTTCCCAATTTTCACTAATGTAAACTAAGATTGTATACCCAAATATATCATGAAGTTAATTTCATACCATGTACCTATTGATTCACAAGTAATTTTCAACGTCTGACACCTAATTTAAGTTGAGACTTATAGGGATTATTTGGACTCAATATTATGTTTACTTAAGTGTTGATCCCAGTTCCTTAGTCCATACCATCCCTTCTCCATTCTTAAATTCCTAATTTTGGATCTTCTCTCAATCAGTTAAAATATCTTTTAAATCAACTTTTTCAGTGGTGGTAGATTTCCAGTGCCTTTTTATATCTGAAAACTGTCTTTTGGATGCCTTCACACATAAATGACAGTTTGATTGAAAATCAAATATGTAGATTATAACATTTCCCTTTAAAACTCTGTAGGTGCAGCTGCACTGTCTTTTAAGTACAATATTATTCACTGTAAATATATCTCCAAGCCCCGTGTTTGCCAAAAGATTGGTTGTGTAGACTATCTTGGGTCCTGCTGCCTGCCCATGTTAACGATGGTCAAATCCCCTTCTCAAGCCAAGGCCAGAGGACAGGACCACACACACAGCATGGGGGTTCCAGCAAGCACCGCCCACCGCTTGTCCTGACACAGACTCTTCTCCCACCCCCATGGTTTGATTCCATAGTTCCTTTGGTCCCTCCTGTACACTAACCAAGGGAAGCCCACACCACTCAGGGTTCAATCCACTACCAACAGTTCCCCACATAAGCCCATGCACAAATGAATGACCTCCCTCACCTTCTTGATTTCTCTGAACGAATACAGGAAAACCAAGCGTGGCAAGAGGCCACTGTTCATTTCAAAAATTTATGTTTGAGCAAAAGAAGGTGGCTTTCCAGAAAGTTAGGTCTTTTAATATAGGACTAGGACACTGGAAGACGGACAAAGGGTCTTCCTACTATTTTCAATTGGTTTCGTTTCTAGAGATGATGATTGCGGAGGGTGGGCTCTGTCCGGCCTCATCTGCCTACAGTTACTGGAGGTTTCACTGAGATTCCAACAACTGCTTATGTGACCATCTATCTTCACTGTTGTTGATAGAGTTCTGCTATTTTGTGGGCTTTGAGTGCAAAGCTAGATATGCTGCATTAGAAGCTGATAGTCAAATGTTATTCTCAACTTTACGCCCAGACTCCATCTTTGTTTGGAATTCCAGAGCTTGCAAGGCTCATGGCCATTTTAGACTCTGTCCTGAATGCCCTGTGTGGTCCTACTGTGCTTGTCACATGCAAGGGTTTCCTTGCAGGGCATTGTTCTACAACAAATATCCCAGAACAGTGGTTCTCAAACCTCAGCACACACAAGCATCCCTTAGAGAGATGGTGTTAAAACCTTATCAAGCTCCACCCCAAAGACTCTGATGGGGTGCAGGGTCTGCATTTACCACAAACCACCAGATGATGAATACAAGTGGTCCAAGAAGTGCAGCACCAGAGGCACCCCCTCTAACCTCATCAGATGTCAATTTTTCAGCTGTCCCCTCTGCTAACAGCTCAAAGCCACAAATGGAAAGAAACAAGGAGAATCCTGCACCCATTGCAACTTCTGGAGCCGAGTTGGCTGCTGCAGCAAAACTAGAGAATGTGATAGAATTCTTGACCTGCTCAGAATTTCTCATTACTAAAGAGACCCTGGCAAATGCCCTTTGACAAGAAATAACACTTACGGGAATTCTTCAGACGGATTTCTACACATCTGAAGTGATACATTTGCCACACAATCCTTACCTCCATTGTCTGTAAATGCCCCAAATTAGAAATAACCCCAAGTCCTTCCCCAGAAGACTAGTTTAATAAATTGTGAATTATCCATCCAATGGAATACTTTGCATCTATAAAAACAAGGATAAGGAAGTTGTCTTTGTATTGATACTGAAAGATCTCTGAGATGCAGGGTTGGGAGGGAGTGATTTGAACATATCTGAAGATTGGTACCACGTGAGCCCCTGCCAGTCAGCAAGAATGCCCGACAAAAAAGAACAAATGTGGTCATGATACCACGCTGATGCTTACTAACCAAATATTACCAGGAGAGAAACAGGATGGAGAATCAGGGTTGTAGGATGCCACTTTCACTAAGGGGGTGGAAGAAAACCATTCCGGGAAGATACCCAGAGAAGGGGTGGGAAGTGGGTGGGTGGCAGAAGCACAGAACAAGAAACTTTAAAACCATAGATGCGTTTGCATTTTTTTAATCATGAGACTATACTATCAAAAAATTATACTTTAAAATGCTAATTTTTTTAATGTAAGAGATGTCTGAGGGGGAGAAGACATACAATACGCTCAAGGCTCGCATGATTAGTTTTAGTTTTATGTTCCTTTTGAGACCCTGGGCTTTGGCATTTCTGAAAATGTGTCCATTAGTAAGCAGTTTGCTTATCAAGGGTAAGGTTAACCTACCCCATCTATATTGGTAACTATGGTCTAATCAGTGACGTTCAGGAGACTGTTTCAGCCTTTATAGAAAGTACCCAAGGCTCTCAAACCTGGCTGCTGACTACAATCACCTAAAGAGCCTTTAATAAACACAGCCACTCTGGCCCCATTCCCAGATAGTCTGCTTTCATTGGTTTGAGGTCATGCCAGGATACTGGGATTTTTAAAAATTCCCCAGGTTATCCCTAGGTACAGCCACTATGACGCCCTCCTGATCTGACAGGTCTGAGGTGAGTGAGATTTCAAAGACGTGTATATCTGAGCATGTTCTGAAGGTGACTCTGTCTTTCCCTAGGTTTGTGGCCAGTGGTTCCTGATGCACCTGCTACACCCTCTAAGGCCCCCTTCTTTCCTGGCCATCACCACACTCAAATAAAGACTTAAGTGTTAGCAAAGGCCAAGTTCCAAGAAGAAAAGCCAAATTGGTTTACGTAAGAATTCCATTTTTCAAATGAAATCAAATATGTTTATTCCTGAGAGTGTGGGTCATGTTCCTATCACCCTGGCTTCTTCCCTCACTGCGCCCTCCCCCACCATCCCAAGGGTCTCAATCAGAAATCACACAGGCACGCACCATCCTGGGTCTCCCACGCGCTCACATTCCACCCTTTTGCACTCCCACCACTGTCACCCTGGTAACAAACAGACCAAGATGGAATGAGGCCCACATGTAAATGCTGACCACTCCTAACCTGAAATAGATAATGGCCTAGATGTGTGAAAATTTTATAAGCTGAAAATATTTTATGGAATTGATTATTATAACAAAGGCAAATGCACCTACTTGAGAGAGAGCAATTTCTAAGAATCAAAAAATAAAGAATACCTTCCTATTAAAATAGTAAGTATCCCCTGCACGAGCCATTCCTAATGTAATCCCATGAGATCCCTCTGAAGACACACCCTGTCCATTTCTAGCCAGCACAGCTAGGCTTGAAGCTGACTTTGCCTGAAGATGTTGGAGGAAGCTCCAGGGAGTAAAGTGAGGGGAAATGAGCACTTTTAATGTCCTAAAAACTGAAAAATCAGGGTTTTCCCCAATGCCTAAAAATCAACATGTCTCTTAAAACTGCCAGATGTTGTGAAAGGCAAATTGTCCCTAGAGAGAGGCCCAGGCAGAATCCTCTTCACTCTTTACTGTAACCGCCTAATCCCATTTCTCTACACGTGACCTCATTGGAGAAACAGAAGCTTTTTTACCCAAATGATAACAGGCAGAACCAAGCAAGTCCAGGAAGGAAATCTTCCCTTGCTCAAATGGAAACCTCCATAAAAGGAAACCAGATGGGGATGGATGGAAAACAGAGGGATGGATGAAGGATGGTGATGGATGAATGGATATTAGTTCATAAAACTCTCAAAGGTCTCTTTAAAAAAGGCTATAATGCCAGAACTAAAGGTTTTCCTACACAAAATGTTAATTTTCTGCTTAAAAGGATTTTTGCCAATCCTGCATGCTTTTTCACCTCGTTTTCCTCTGAAATCTCTAAACCATGAAGCTTAACTATATTAATTAAGGTTCTTTTGGCTTCCATGAACAGAACAGCCAACCACATGTAACTTAAACAAAAAGGGCTTAGCAAGAAATCTCACCAATAATAATAATAAAGTCTGGAAGACTTTTGCAGGTTTGTATAAGTGACTCATGGATGTCAGCCCTCTAGGTCGGTGTCACTGCAATTCTAGACATCTGTTCATAGTCACAATGTGGCTGCCATAGCACCAGCCATTACGTCCTCACTAAACAACACCCAAGACAGGAAGAAAGTGATGGGACGTTCTTTCCTACACAGCCAAAACTGGAACTGAATCTCATGCTCACCCCTAGACCAACCACTGAAAAGGCAAGTAAAATTATCATGGGTCACTCATACTCTGTCCCGTGGACATATTGCCATCAAACAAACTAGAAACGAAAAGGAAATTGCTGTTGGATTGGCCACTAACAGTATCTGCTACAGCATATGTTCTCACTTGTAAATACCAGATACGTAAAAGACCTCTTTCCAACAAAATTGCACCCTAATAATTCTCATAATTCAGCCTCCAGAAAGATTCCCATAACCTCATTCCCTTTATTGCCAAATTTTCCACCTTCATCTTCTTAGTTTTTTTACTCAAAGCATCTAAGACTTGCAAGTAACAGTACTCCACTAATTCTAGCTCAAGCAAGGAAGAAGTTTGCCATAGGAAACAAAGTCTTTCCCAGAAACCAGGGTCAGTAATGGCAGTTAGACTTCAATGTAGGATCATCAGGAAATGAAGCATCCCCTTCTTCCATCTCCTTGGTTCACTGGACCTCTGAGCCTGCTTCACTCATCTGGCTGCCTCTCTGCAGATAAGCTTTCTCGGCTTCTTGATGCACATACAGCAGTTCCTGAGATGGCCATCTGTCTAGTATGATGTTCATAGAGGCTCCCTGGTGTCCTGAATGGTAAGTCCAAGTCCCCAGAGACAAAATCAGCACCCGGTCTGGTCAGTGATGGGCAGAAATGTCCAGTCACATAGCTCAAACATGGATGTTAGGGACCACCCATTGGGTGGGGCCTGTCTGCCAAAAAGTAGGAAATGCACAAGGCTTTGAAGTCAACCTGAAGGATCTATAAAGCTCTTGGTAGGAACTTCAGTGTTGTCCTTGGATATCAGTCTCCATCGCCTCCCAGCCAGAAGGTCAGGAGGTAGGAGGCAGCAGCCATCCCAGAGCCACCACTTGACTTGCACCCGTAGCACAGCTGGCAGGTCACAGCTGGAGAGGAGGGAGGAAGCTGGTGTTGACAGGCAGCACCGCATCTTCCCGGCATCTGCCCTCTCTCCTCCCTCCTCACCACTCAGCCACAGGCTGGCTCCTGCCCAGGCCTCTTCTCACACCCTCACCCCCACCTGACGACACTCATCCCAGCACTCAGAGCTCCACCCTGGGCTCCTCTTTGCCAAAATGCTTTCCCACACAGGGGTCCCTGTCTTCCAGCTCACTCTCCACGCACATGTCTACCTCAGAAGTGAGCTCAGTCTATTTTAAACTCCTGTAGCTGTCTGCCATCTGTCTCGTCTGGAGGCCTCCCAGTCTACTGAGAGGAGAATAGAACTGAAGTTGGAAAAACGGAAACAGAAGTCTGGTTCTGAGCCCACCTTCAGCTCTCCCTCTAGCTCAGGTCATCCCTGGCATCCCTCATGGAGTCAATAAGGAAAACTCTTTGCTTAGTTCCTGGGGCTATTGCGAGTGCTGGAGAAGATGAAAGATAAAGAAAGAGAGTGGGACAGCTGGGTCTTTGAGGATGTCTTTGCTGACCCCTCCCCATTGCTGGGCACCATTCAGGAACTAATGGCTTCCTTTCCTTCTCCAGCCAGACACTCCCAGGGCTGGGTCCATCTTTGGCACTGATGCTTAGAAATGGTTACCATGGCAATCAGCTCTTGTCGCCTGCTTTCTGAGTGATCCTAAGCAAGTTGTCAACTTCTGTGAGCTTCGGATTCCTCAGTAAAGATACTGACACAGTAATAGTGCTTACCATCTGACAGTGGGAGAATTTAATAAACCCAGTGCTAATCAACAATAACAAAAATAATATTAAATGTTGTCTACCTGTCAGGTGTTGTGCTAAGAGCTTTATCTATACTGATCACAACCACCCTAAGGCTCATAGTAAGAATTAAATGTTTACCTTGGGGACATAACAACATTAATAAGTTAGAAGGAAGACATCTAGAGCAACAGATATTGAAACCTGAATTTAACTTCTTTCCTAGAATCTACAGAAACTCTCCTGAAGGTCATGATGGCTCACACCTGTACACCTAGCACTCTGGGAGGCTGAGGCAGGAGTATCACTTGAGGTCAGGAGTTCGAGATCAGCCTGAGCAAGAGTGAGAACTCATCTCTACCAAAAATAGAAAAAATTAGTCGGGTGTGGTGACACATGCCTATAATCCCAGCTACTCAGGAGGCTGAGCCAGGTGGATTGCTTGAGCCCAGCAGTTAGAGTTCACAGTGAGCGATGATGATGCCACTGCACCCTACCAGGATGACAGAGCAAGAATCTATCTTACCAAAAAAAAAAAAAAAAGAGCAACTCCATAAATTCAGGTGAGGGAGGGAAATAACTCAGCTGAGAGCTGCCCATCCACATAAGTATGGCTGCTGGGGGGCATTAGAGAGAGTGGACCCATCACACCCCCCTCCAATCCTGACATCTTTTCTCCAGGTATTATCTTCCCCCGGATGAAAGCTTCCCACATCCAAAAGACACCAGCTGGCTGGAAGACAGCTGTCTTTCCATGTAAGCAGAGTTACTAGGAGGTTTAATAATCACTTGAGTCTCCACAAATCCCATTTCTACCATAACAGATGGTAGATAGAAGCATTATATATGCATAAGGTTACAGAAGATTTTTAGGGGGTCCCAGGGGGAAAGTCACATTTTGCAGCACAATGTTCCCACCACCTTGTCAGTTCTCTCCTCCTCGCTGCCTCCCTCCTGGATGGTTTTAGGAACCCCCAAGATCTTCTTCCATTTTGCTGAGCAGTCGACTTCTCCTCTCTGAAACCCAGGCACTAGGAGAAAGGAAATTTGATCTTCTCTCTAAGGTTTTACCAAAATATCAAAGTATTCTTCCAGACCGCCTAAGAAAACAGACTCCTTCCTTCCTTGCTTGCTTGCTTGCTTGCTTCCTTCCTTCCTTCCTCTCTCCCTCCCTTCCTTCCTTCCAGATAGGGTCTCACTCTATTGCTCAGACTAAATTGCAGTGGTACAATCTTAGCTCACTACTGCCTCATACTCGTGGGCTCTAGGGATCTTCCTGCCTTAGCCTCCCAAGTAGCTGGAACTACAGGTGCAGGTCATCACACCCACCCAGCTTTCTCTTGTTTTGTTTTTTTTGGGGGGGGAGGTTGTTTGCTTTTTGTCTGTGTGTGTGTTTGTAGAGACAAGTTCTTGGTATATTGCCCAGGCCCTTCTCAAGCTCCTGGCCTCAAGCAACCCTCCTGCCTCAACCTCCCAAAGTGCTGGGATTATAGACATGAGATCCCTTTCCAGGAAAGACACTGGTGCAATTCATTTTTTGTTCAAGAAATATTTGTTCAGCATCCACTACAGGCCAGACAAACTATCCTAGGCTCTGAGGATTCAGAAGTGAACAGTTGTTAAGATCCTACCATAATCTCTGTGTTGGTACAGGGATGATCACGTATAAAGTATTACTATGTTAACATGTATTGAGAGACTGCCATATTCCAGATGCCACTGAGAACTTTCTTCACATTATTTTACTTCATTACTCACAATCCTCCAAGATATTTCATTTCTATTTCACAGAGGAGAAAACTGAGGCTCAGGGAGGTTAATGATCTACCCAAGACCACACAACGAGGATTCAGCAGAGTCCAAACCCAAATCCAGGTTTGGCTCAAAATCATGCTTTTAGCCAGTACACTCAGGAGGCTACATTTGTTTCTAGTTTCAAATTGTTCAGTAACACCCCATGCTTGCTTAAAGGACCCCAAACTCTGTAGCATAGCATTCGAAATTCTCTTACTATTTCCTACTACAACTTTCCACAGATGTCCTTTAGGCCCCTCAGAATAGTGACATGGTGAACAACTAACCTTTCCTGAAAACATCTCTTACAGTTCCTCTCCCCTGGGACATCCCTGTGCAGCACTCCCTTAAACTGATCTGCACCCGCTTTCTGAAACTCCAGCTCCACCTGACAAGTATATCCTTCAATGCTAGATACAAAAGTCACCTCTTCCAGAAAGCCCTCTGCAGCCCCCCTCACAGAGATACATTTCCAGTGGGCCCCTGTTGCCCACTGCCCTCCTCTCTCTACCTCACCCCCAGACCCTAGCGTCTCTTGTACATTATGGGCAGTCATAGGCAGCTTCTCTATCCCCCAGAGCTGTCATTCAGGGACAGTGGAGCTGTCTACATTGTATTACTATACAATGTCTGTGTCCCATTCATCTGAGGAGCCCTCACAGCACACACTCCACAGCGCCTTGCATAAACTCTTGCTCAATAAATATTTTCGGAAATAACTCTATGCGTTCTTTCATTTCTACACACGTCAACAACATTTCCAAAGCCAGGATCCCCAGCCTGGGGTCCCCTTCTCCTCTTGCCTGAGTTTACATGATCTCTTAGGGAAACCTCACCACACCCCACGACCACAATTACCATTAGTATGCAGCTGAGGCCCAAACAGCTGACTCCCAAATCTCCGTCCTGATCCCAGATCCAGGTCCTAAGCCCAGGTCTGGATATCCACATACCAACTGGTCTGTGCCACTTGGACATCAGCTACACATCTTAAAGGGGAACTCAGTCTTCCTTCAAAACATGTGCCTCTCCTGTGGTTCCATCTCAGTCAAAAGCACCACCAACCCACCCAGCACCCAAGCCAGGAACCTGGGAGCCATCCCCAACACTCTCACATTCCTCCCACACCAAATCAATCCCCAAGTTCTCTCAATAACACTCCCTAAATATCTCTCAAATCTGCCAGCCACCTCTCTCCTTCCTCACTGCCACTTGGGCACCCTCAAGTCCTGCCCAGATGATGACTGCCACTGCCTCCTAAGCCAAGTGCCCTCCTCCGGCCTTGCCACGTTGAAATCCATTTCCACCTGCAGCCAGTTGGTGGGTTCTAAAGGCAAGCCTGATGGTGCAATGCTTAAAAGGAAGAAAAGACTCTGTACTCTTAGAATAAAATCTATACTCTAACAACATATATGAGACCTTTGTGACGAGTTCCTGACTTCCTTTTCTTTGGGCCCGTCCAGAACCACATCCCCCATCCTACAAATACACAAACACAGATGCTCAGATGCAGCCATGCCAAACTGATTTTGGTTCTCCAATCCTCCCACACCTTTGCATATACTGTTTCCTCCTCCTGAGACCCCCTTCCCCTTCTTTTCACAACATCCTTTTCTGAGTTAAACCTATCATCTTTTAGGCTGGCCTTTGACTTCATTTAGTCCTAGTAGCCTTCCTGATGCCCTCAATTAGATGCCCCAGCTCTGCGCCCGTGGGCACCCTGCACTTACAGCCAACACAGCATACATCTATCTGTACAGGCACCGGCGTGGTTAAATGTATGCATTCTTTGCCAGACAATAATTTTTGTAATGGCAGAAGCTGTGCCTATTACATTCACTGTTGGACATCTCACCACCACCACCATGCACTGCAGGTATTCAATAAATAATTTAATGGATTCATAAATCAACTAATTTATACATATGTCAATGTTTTTGAGAAAAGTTAATTAAAATAATCTGGCAGGGCAATTATTTGAAGCCTGGGAGCTGCCAGGTGGACTGAGATCCTTTGCTTAAATTTTTAAGAAGGCTTCAGGTTTGGAAGAGAGATGTGATGATCTCAGACAGAGGGACTTCAGCACTGTAAGGCAGACAAGACATTTGTCCTTGACGTTCCACTAGGAAGGGGCCGGGGTGGGGGGGGTAAGCTCTCTGTCTATATAATGTGGTTCATGACAAAAGAGTCAGGCCTAGAAAGAGAGTGACCACAGATGCCCAGTGGCCGGCCAGGTCTGAGAGTGCCCCAGGGGGTAAGACCTACAGGATGAAAAGGGGAAGGGCCACCTCTTCTGGGGCAGTCATCCACTAAGACCTTATCAGGGCAGAGGATGGGGACCCCAATGCAAGGCCCCCCAGGCAAGATTTTACAGGAAGAAACAGTCAAAGGGGAATAATTCTAATATTTTCCTATTTTTTGCCTCTTTTCATCCCAGTCTCTTTTCCTCCATCTCTCCATATCCTCCTTGGAGCTGAGCTCCATTCGGCTCAAGATACAGAGGTCAATTGGAAAGTGGCTAAATGACAAAACAGACTAAATAATGATCAGAGGTTGATCCAGAAGTCCTTACCCAATGCGTTGCAGTAGGGTTCTCTCCCTTGGTCTCAGCCTATTAAATAGTTTTACCCAACTAAAGCTCACTGCCAACTAAAGCTATACAGGGTCTACTCACTAAATGAGCAGATAACATGGAACTGGGTGGGTATAAGGAGTCTTTTGGGGAGGGTTTGTCATTCTTTTTAATTGACAAGCAAAAATTGTATGTATTTATGGTGTTCAGCATGATGTTAGATGTATACGTGGTAGAATGGCTAAATCAAGCTACTTAACACATGCATTACCTCACATACTTATGTAGAGAAAACACTTAACGCCTACTCTTTCAGTAATTTTCTCATGTATGCAATATATTATCATTAACTATAGTCACCATGATATCTCATGGAGCCTATGAACTTTAGAATCCGGATCTAAAGATACCTTGGTTTATCAGGAAGTGACTAAACAAAAATGAATTTTAGAGGCTTGTGTTTAGATATCTAAAAAAATTAATTGTGTCCCTAGAGGAAACGGAAATTAGAGGGTTAACAAGTGCAACACAGAAATACAGAAATTCAGTTGTGTGACAGTCATGAGGTCAAATATTCTGACTCCGCCTTCTTTTCAAGTATTACATATGGTAGTGTGACATCCACCCAACTCCCTTTGAAGTTAGGCATGGCCATGTGACTTGCTTGGACCAATGATATGTGTGACCAGTACCTACAGGGAGAACTTTCAGAGTCAGTACAAGACTTGCCAAGGTCCCTTTTCTTCCATTGATGATTATGGAAGGATGCTTCAAGTTGGCATGCTACCACAGATTGGATAGATCACTTTTGTGACCACAATGAGCAGCCCCTCCCCTATGTACTCACCCTTGCCAAACCATGTTGATCATAGTTGGGGCTAGAAATAATGTCTGCAAGTAAAGAGATGCCAACATCATCCAGCTCAATATTAGGATAAATCCTGTCATTATTAGAGCTGACCAAACATATCACTTTGAGAGTACTATAACAACTACAGATTGGACAGTCACCTGTGGTGTGCTATGAAGGGAATTCAAGAATTAGATTATACAGTGAGTATTCACTTAACCTTCTTTTAATAACAATACCAAATATACGTCTAAAGAACTATCTTTTTCCCATTCCTTATCCACATAATTCAGGTAGTGTTAATTGCGTCCTCAACTCCAAGAGCAGACAAGGCTGGCCAATTAGAGTAGGTGCTTTTTCACTGGCCCTAGTAGCCAATTCAGAGACAGAGAGATAGAAGAAGAGAGAGAGGTAGACTTCCCCGCATGGACTTGAACCTAGAGGAAATGTGGGTAGAACTTCCATAGCCATCTTGCCATGATGAGGGGGAAGGTCTTCTACTGAAGAATGACACCATTATAGAAGAAGCAGAGATAGACTAAGAGAAACCATGCTCTTACCAGGACAGGTGGCCCTGGATCAGACTATACCTGAAGGCAGCTACCTTGGGCTAGCCTTTCAGTTATCCAAAGCAACAAATTCTCTTCTGAAATAAGCTAGTTTGAGTTTTCCATAACCTGGAGCCAACATTTCTGTCTCATACAAAAAGTATTGGAAATAAATGGATTTTAAAGTTCTTTCCAAATCTGAGATTTTAAGATTCAAATGTCAGCACTGCTAACTAGCTACCTTTAGCATTAAAATGTGTAGGTAGTTAGGAGGGAAAAAAAAAAGGATAATTTTAAAGAGAAGGCAAATCTATTAAGATCAGTCAAGTTGACAAAAATCTAAACTGTGTCTGTCAATACTAGCTACCTAAAATAAATGAATAAACGGCTACCCTCTGAATATTAGCCAGTGGATGTAGCCCATGCCGACATTAGCCATCATTCCACCTGTGAAACCATAACTGTAAATCAAACCCTATCCCTCAGTAAAGCACCCTATTGGGTTACGGTAGCAGGAATCACCAAGGCTAAAGCCCTGATGCAAGAGTAGTTTGCTCTCTTCCTTTTTAAAAATGTTTCCTGAAAGCAAAAGTATCATTTAGAGAAAATGTAACTGCCATTCCTGCAGAGGTAGTGCTGTCATGACCACCACAGTCAGGTATATCCTTCAGTATTTTTCAAGCTGTATCGTAGCCCTTTCACGTGCTCTGATCACATCAAGATTTAACTAAAATAGTTCTACTATGTAAAGTTGGCATATATTCTAAAAATTTTTGAATAGAGTATAGATGAGGGGTTGTGGAGTGCTAGCCTGCGGACATCTTTTGTTTGGTCCATACCATGTCTCAAAAAAAAAAAAAAAACCATGAAATTTTGCACAAAATCCAGATACCTAGATTCCCTTGAAAAAGCAGAAGAGCTGGCAGCCTTAGCACCAAAAGAGTAAAAATTACCACTGGGTGCCCCTCTAGACAAGGCACTCACTCTTCCTGACTCGTGTCATCACCATGATTTCATACCCCCACCCCTGGTCACCCACTTCGGTTCCCTGCCTCACTCATGAAGGATTGAGTTTGCAATCCTTTTACATTTATATAAATGTCCACAGATAAATATTAAGATGACATTTTTATCAGCCAATATTTTTTTGCACATTGGAATTCCATGTTTTCGTTATCTTGCCATCGTGTCCTATGCATCGTAATAATACATATGGGTCAGTTATTAGCCATAAACTTGCACACCTCCAAGCCTCTGCTCATTCTGTTCCCTGCCTACCCTGGCTCTTGCCCTAAATCTTTGCTGATTGGGATCCAGCACATCCTGCAAGATTCAATTCAAATGTCACCTTCTTTCAAAGCCTGCCTTGATGCTCACCCCAGAATTATAGTTCAGAATGAATGGTTTGTCTCCTGGCCTCCTCGTGATAAGCATCTTAGTCGTTCTGTCTTCCCATTTTGTATTATAGTTTATAAGGAACAGGCTATCTCCTCACCAGGCCCAACACTCTTCTAGGAAAAGCACTAAGTCCTCAGCACCTCACTGGTAACTTAATCACTCACAAGGTGCCAGCATTTTACTTGCCTCCTCTCGTTCAAACCCCACACAAGCCCTGTGACGTGGGTCCTATTAATGAGAGATGAGAAAGCTGAGATCTAGAGAGACTCCCAGTCTCAGGGTAGTTTTCTCAGGCACTGTGCTAGCTGGGTACACTGCATTTAAAAGGTAACAGCATCTGTTAGGTGGACGAGACCACTTCTGCAAAGAAACGCCCACCAATCTGCAGGACTCTCGAAGGGCTGCTTTTCCCCTCCCCCCTCCCTGGGCTCTGACCCAGCCCCGCGCAGCCTGCAGTGGGCTGTCTCACCCACTCCTCTCCCCGAACACCACCCTGAGCTCCCACACGCCTCCTGACAGGGAAGCTGGTAACCTTCCCTCTCACATGAGCCTTTCCAGGGGCTCTGCTTCCCTCTGAAATTACATTAAATTGTTCCATTAGTGTCAGAAAGGAAGATACATGATACTTTATGAATTTCCTTTTTTAAAGAAAGTAATCTTCAGAACTGTACGCACACTGGCTGCTTCCAGAAAGTTGGAGGTTATCTGGGGGCAGAATTTATTTGTAGAAAACCACAGAGTCGGTCTAGATGCCAGAATGTATTCCTCCGGGCTTGCTTGAATCGATACACGTGTGATAATGCAAAATCATGGAAATCCACTTGAATGGACGTTCTCCAAAGAAGATATCCAAACGGCCAAGAAGCACATGAGAAGATGCTCAACACCACTTGATAGCAAAATGCAAATCAAAACCACAGGGAGATACTACCTCATACCCATTGGACGGCTACTATCAAAAAAAGAAAAAAACAGAAGATAACAAGCATTGGTGATGATGTAGAAAAATTGGAACCTTGTACGCTGCTGATGGGAATGCCAAATCATGCAGCCGCTGTGAAACAGTACGGTGGTTATTCAAATAATTAAAAATGGAATTATCACATGATCCAAAAATGTTCACCTCTGGGTATACATCCAAAGGACCCAAAATCAGGTTCGTGAAGAGATCTTGTATACCTCCATAGCAGTATTATCCACACTAGTCAAACGATAAAAGCAACCCAAGCATCCATTGAGAGATTAATGGATAAGCAAAACACAGGGTATACATGAACCGGAATGCACAGCTTTAACAAGGGAGGGGATTCCGACACACGCTATAACATGAATGGACTTTGAAGAAATTATGCTAAGTGAAGCAAACAAATGACCAAAAGACAAATATGATTCCACTTATATGACCTACCTAGAGTATTCCAATCCTGAGACTGATGGTAGAATGGCAGTTGCCAAGGGCTGGAGGAAAGGGGGAATGGAGAATTATTGTTCAATGGGTATAGAGTTTTATTGTGAAAGATGAAAAAGTTCTGGAGGGCTATTGTGCAACAATGTGACTATACTTAAACCTCTAGGACTGTGCACTTTAAAAATGTTAGAATGGTTATGTTCTGTGCAGTTTATGACAATTTTTAAAAATCATGGAAGTTAACAAATGTCCTGTCTTTAAGGTCCAGGAAAGACCTTAGGGAGAATTTCTTCTATGCTCTATGGAGTTGAGGGCTTGGGTTGGAGTTGAGGGAGGGTTGAGGACAAGCTGTTGGGAGCAAAGTCATACTCCCAAGGAGTCTCTGTTCCAAATTCCAAAACCTAGGAGGTCAGAAATCTCGCAGACATTCCCGCAGCCCCGACTCTGCACATGATGAAAGACGTATGCTGAGGGGAGCAGAGGCTCAGCCAAGGGACCTGAGGCCGGTTAGAGAGATGCTGGCTGCTCGGTCAGCTTTGAGCCGATGAGGCAGCGAGGGAGGAGCTGCTTCTGAGCGACAGATGAAGAGAGCCATGAAAATAAGGCTGCCCCTCCATCTGAGTTTCCTCCATCCTCTGCCACTTTTGGGTATCAAAACTGCCAGAGCAGATTTCTAGAGATCTAAACTTTTCCTTCTCCTTCTCTCAGTGACTAAAAAAAAATGAAAATAAAAATGTCTAAACTCTGGCAAAATCCATCCCAATGGTCACTATTGGACAAGCCTAGATGCTTCCTCTAAGGAATAGGAGACCAAAAAAAAAAAAAAAAGAACCTTGCACATTCATTCACTCAAGTATTTATTATTGCCTGTTACAAATCAGATGCAATCCCTGCCTGATGGCGAAAACATAATAAACTACTCAAAAATGATGATTAACATGTGTAGAAACTGCTGTGAAAGAAACAAATTTGTCACAGCGATGATGACTCAGGGGAGACCTTCTGTGGCAGATCTGTTTTGAGCACCCGATGCCCATCCTTCCTTCCCCCTTACTGACAGAATCCTGATACTTTCAAAGCCAAAATGTTCCCAGATAAAAATGTTCAACTCTCAGCCTCACTTTCTGTCTCAGCCAATAAAACAGAGATGGATTCCCTGGGAAGAGCATTACTCTCTTCTCGAAGCCTTGCAAGAGAAAGGAAGAGAGTTTAGGCCATCCCATATTCTTCTTACATGGAAACTAGATCAAATGCTTAGAGATTCTGCAGCCACCTTGTGACCATGAGAAATAAAACCACCTATAAGGCTGGTAGAAGAGGAGGATCAAAGAAACATGAGCCTTTGGTGATATTACTTATTGCCCCAAAGTTCTAGTTTACCTATATCCATCTGCCTTTTTTTCTTTTTGCTCAATTCTATTTTCTACAATAATAACATGTTGCCTATGTAATAAGGAAAACTAATATAATAGACTCCTCTTTGAAATATATAGCTATTTGGTTATATAGCAGGGATCATGAAATTTATTCAGGAACTCTATCCAGTATTTTTGTCAGACTCCAAAAATTTTTGGAAGTTTTTCCCCCACCTTCTTCTGTGACTCTGTTCTAACATGATCCTTAGTATCCAAAGCATTTTCCCAAATGTATAGCATCTTTCTAAATGTGTTTATAAGTAATATAATCTGGTTTGGCATGCATCCTAGGAAACATTCCAAAAGTAACAGAGCTACAGTTCCCTTATTCCAGAAACTTCCTTTCCCCCTGGATCTCAGGAACTTATAACCCTCACATTACACCGTGATCAAGGCTGAAAATATATATTTGATGGATAATACAGTCACATGATTCTTTGAACAAATACATGTGAATTTAAAAAACAAAATGAATGTTTCACCTTAAAAATAGGCATCTTGAGCTGGGTATAGTGGCTCATGCCCATAATCCTGGCACTCTGGGAGGCTGAAGCAGGTGGATCATCTGAACTCAGGAGTTTGAGCAAGATCTCCTTTCTATTAAAAATAGAAAAACTAGCTGGGTGTTATGGGAGGCACCTATAGTCCCAGCTACTTGGGAGGCTGCAGCAAGAGGATCTCTTGAGTCCAGGAATTTGAGGTCACTGTGAGTTACGACACCATGGCACTCTACCCAGGGCAACAGAGTGAGACTCTGCCTCAAAAAGTAAAAATAAATAAAAGGAATAAATAAAAATAAAACAGTCATCTTGGAAAGTGGGAGAAACATTTTTGAGCCAAGGAAGGTTCCTTGTAATAATTAAATAGCTGATTTGTGTTCAAAACAAAGGATCATAAATCTTCAATGATAAAAGAACTAAAGCTATGAACTTATCTTTAAGTACAGCTTTGGCTGATCACCTATGTTTTTCTATATAGCACTCTATTTTTCTTTATTTGTAGTCTCTTTGCAATTGAAGTTTTAGATCTTATTTGAATCAATAAGTACTTAAGAAGGTATTTTTAAATTGCTTGGTGGCTAACTTTGGTTGGATTTTAGTTTCACTTCAACCCTCGTAAAATAGATAACAATAAAAAAATGAGTCTTTACTCTTGGCCTCACTCTAAACAATAATGAAAGCTTGGTCATATGAAGTTGACTGAAATTTAGGGAAAAGATATGTCTCTTCCAGTAGACCCTGCCTAATCTATCTGGGACAGACTATTACTTCCCAAGTCTTCCCACAGAACTCTCTCAGTGTCTCCATCACCACTTAGTTTTGCTCATCTCAGTGATTTTTCAACTGGTGCACCACAGCACACTAGCGTGCCCTGAGAGGATCTCAGGTGTGCCGCAAAAATGTTTAAAGACCAGTAATGAAACTGTTTTCAAAAGAAGTTCAAAGCAACGTAAGTATATTCTTTTTTACTCATAATTTTAGTGAGCTTTTAACATAATTTAAGTGAGCTGCTGAAGTTTAACTACAGGTTCAAGTGTGCCGTGAGATTAAAAAAAAAAAAAAAGGTTGAAAATTTCTGGCTTATATCCTATGGACTTCCTCCAAGTGTCAAAAAATCCCCCACTCCCAAGTCAAATTGCCTCTCCTGTTTAGACATCCACGGTGTTCATTTACTTAGACAAAATGATCCC
>CAUYTI010071842.1:0-25122 GCA_963575145.1 Galago senegalensis
TCCCAGCTACTTGGGAGGCGGAGGCAAGAGACTCGCTTGAGCCCAGGAGTTGGAGGTTGCTGTGAGCTGTAATGCCATGGCACTCTACCCAGGGGGACAGCTTGAGGCTCTGTCTCAAAAAAAAAAAAAAAAAAGAAAAAAGGAAAAGGCAGTATACTTTAGTGCCTCAGTGGCACTCTCTCCTCTCCCCCCTCTTGACTTTGGAGCAGAAGGACCTTCACTTTCCTTTTGTGTTGGATTTCAGGATGGCTGCAGGGGGCTTCCTGTGAGCTGGACCTCCAGCTCTGGTGGAAGTGGAGGAACTGAGGATGAGGCAGGAAAGCTTTCAAAGACCAAGTTACCTCTCCTCACTGATAGGAAACAAAGGTAGGTGTGGAGTAAGTGAGTAAACTCTATCACCTGCTCCTTTGCAGTCTCTGGAGCCTGGCATCCTTCTGATGCCTACGCTGCAGCTGCCGAGACCAGACCAGTGACCACTGCCCTGCTCCCCATCCCTGAGGGAGAATGGTGACTCCGGCCACAGCAGGGTTCAGGCAGAGGTGTGGAGCCACCAACCACTGACTTGCCTCCTTATTTTCAGAACTTTGTCTGTGCTTTCATGGATTGTGCAAAGGAGAAACAGCAGGTGGCTTTGGCCCCAGAGGTGGTGACCAGAGCAGGATGGTTTCAATCCATTGCTCTGCTTGGTAGGAGTGGAGTGGAGCTGGGGATGGGATGAGGAAGGGTCTTGAGCCCCTCTCCTATTTAATCCAAGAATCCTCCCTGTCCCCTGGTGCCCTGGTGTCTGGTATGTGCCCTAGGAGGTTATTTTAAAAAGCTGCAACCTGGGCAGTGCCTGTGGCTCAAAGGAGTAGGGTGCCAGCTCCATATGCTGGAGGTGGCAGGTTCAAACCCAGCCCTGGCCAAAAACTGCAATAAATAAATAAATAATAAAAGCTGCAACCTGGTGAGTGTAAACACGGGCATCTTCACCAAGCCCCCATCAGACAGGCCTGGCAGCCAGCAGGAGCAGCCTGCCTCGGGGCCTGCACATGTTGGCAGCTCAGTCACAACTTCTCGGGCTCCGGCTCCCTCTGCAGTTGATGCCAAGCCAGACCAGTTCTCACCTCCCACCTGCTTTACCCTGTGGGATTCTTGGCTCATTCAACTGTGGTGGGGGCCTCAAGATGGAGAGTTGACTACTGCCAAAAGGCATGTGACGCTCAAGTGATTAATTGCAAAACCAAAAGTAATACCTCCAGAGGAACAAACATTCCAGAGGTGCCTGGTTTGAGAGGTCTGTCCCCTCAGGTGAATTTTTAATCTGGAAGCTTGGGGATGTGCTCCTCTGCAGGGTGCCAGCATTCCTGCTCACCTGAGCATGGCCTCTCCAAGACCCTCCCCCATCCTGGCTTTTCTTTCGATGAGCAAAACAAAAGAAAAAATATGGGATTAGAAAATTGAACAGAGTAGCCTGATGGCATTCACTGATGTGATATTTTGATCTGCTTTTTTATTTTAAAAATAGTCCAGAATATCTCTGAAGGGAAAGCTGTCATTGTGAGGTGCGCACAGGTGGGACACACAGCAGAGGAAGCCCTTGGCAGGTGAGGACACCCTGCCACCTCTGGGCAGCCCCATCTCCACTCAGCTATGGTGTTTCTGACACAGGTAGGAGGCAGCTGCTCTTGGAAGTTAAAAGTTGCATTAATGTCTGTTGTTTTTGTGGGAAGATGTACCAATTCAATGGACAGTGAATTTTTGTTGTAGAAGTGTGTGCAGGCTGGAGAGGCCTCTGTCCTCAAACACTATTCTAGAGAAAGCCTGCACTAACATTTCTACCATTTTCAATCTGCAAATTCTTGAAGATTTCAGAAAATATTCATAGGGAATATATTCATTTTATGATCTTGTTTGTTTGTTTGTTTTGAGACAGTCTCACTTTTCCCCCTAGGCTAGAGTACTATGGCATCAGGCTAGCTCACAGCAACCTCAATCTCCTGGGCTCAACCCATCCTTCTGCCTCAGCCTCCCGTGTAGCTGGGAGTACACAGGCACCTGCCACAATGCCTGGCTAGTTTTTCTGTTTTTAGTAGAGATGGGGGTCTCACTCTTTCCAGGCTGGTCTCAAACTCCTGACCTCAAGCAATCCTCCTGCCTCAGCCTTCCAGAGTGCTAGGATCACCCAGATGTGAGACACCACGCCCAGGCTGGGGAATATATTTGTTATATAAGTGAGGTTTCCTAGGCTCTAGTACCCCACAAGTAAAAACACTGGCCAACCTCACTAGCGAGTGACAATGTTTCTGCTTCTACCTCACCATCCTTAAGGAACTCCAAGCCACAGATGGCCCCAGGACTCCCCCAGGGAAGCTCTTCCTGTTCTGCACAGCTCAGTGCCCCATCACACCCCGAGGCACCCCTAGGTCCCTCTAATTCAGCTCTCTATCCCTCGTTGCTGTTGACTGATACCTCCTTGGCTGCTGCTGGTGTCAGGCCTTTCCTCTCACTACACCCCACGTGATGTGGCTCACGGGCTGCTCTTTCTTGGACTTGCCAGAGGAGCAGCATCCCTGGAGGTGGAAGCAGGTCCCAGTCCTCATGATGCTATAGCCTTGAGTTCCCCACCCCTCCTGCTAAGAGACCCACTGGTCCTGGCCCTCCCCCTCTAACCCCCAGGACGAGCCTTTTCAGAGGCACTGCACACCTCACCTCGTGAGGTGCGGGTCCTGGCAGCCCTCCTTCTCTGCCCACCTAGCATGCTGTGGTCAGCCTGGTGCTGAGGAGAGCATAGCACTGGTGTCAGCTGGGAGCCCTTTGAAATATTAAATATTTGCGAAGGCAGGAATATAGAACCTGTTTTCTTCTCTTTCTTTTCCTTGGTAAATATCACCCTTTGGCACACTAAAAAGATCAAATTATCACTCTGGGCTGGGGGAGGCCATTGGCGTCCCCCAAAAGCTACCATATTCAAAACATAAATTAAATATTTAGATCTGTAGTTATATTCCATCAGCCAATCTCTCCACTTTGAACCATGTTAGATAACAGTTTGTAAAACATAGGGCAGTGTGAAAGAGAATATGGAACACTACTAAATCCGGCTTTGGCTTTTGGAATGACATCCGAATTAAGTAAGACTGAACAAACACGAAGGATATAGATTTATTTGCAGATTCATGTGCCCTTAATGTTCAGTTGACTTAGAACCAGGGAAGTTCTCTTAAGGCAAAATCACATAGAAAGACAGAGTAAATCTTGGCTCAGGTCAGAAAATCCTCTTTCGTCAAAACTGTGTGAATGAGTTTTCTAAAGAGGCTCATATTTCCAGAAAACACTGCCAGGAATCCTACGTGCTGTTGCATAACCTGCCCGTGGGCTGAGGGTGTAGAGGCAGGCTGCACCCCCTGCACAGAGGGGCCAGGGTTCCCCGCAGGAAGCACACTCAGTGGGCTTCACCAGGAAGAATGCTGTCACAGCTGGCAGCTAAAAAAAATCCTCATGGCAAAGTGTCAGGATAGCCAAACCTACACATTCTCTGCACCTGCCGCTGGGCAGCAAGCGCAGCACATATTTGCTGACAAACCCTACGTGCTGGGACTGCTGCTGCCCTGAATGTGCACGGCAGAGCAGAGTGTGGCATCAGTCAGAGTGATGCATGAGGACTGCGGGTGAGGTGGCCAGGCACAGGTCTTTGTGACGCATGAGAACAGAGGACCGCCGGTGAGGTGGCCAAGCACAGATCATTGCTCTGTGTAACTTTGGGGTCCTTCCCTAAGTTCCCTGACTCTTCCCTTTTTTCATTTGTAACATAGAGACAATAGGAGCACCTATCTTTTGGGTCACTTTGAGTCTAGCATGGTGCTTGATAGCTAATAACTAACCTTAAATGTCAACTATTAATATAGTTAATAACTCAGGCAACACAGGCTTACTGTCTATTAAGTACATAAAATTGATTGTTATAATTATTATTAAAAGAGAGGGAGAGACAAATATATGTCTACTGCTAAGTGGTGGGGGGGCAGAGGAGGGAGCTGAGAAAGGGGTGGTGATTCAGTTTACAGGGTGAGATTTTGAGTCCCAGCCTGTGAACTCCTCTCAGAGGCCTCAACCAGGCAAAGCCCAGAACCAGCCCCCTCCTACTTAACTGTATCATGGCCCAGCTGATCTCTCTTAGTTCTATTCCACTCCGGAACCTTCAAGCTCAGAAGCAATGTGGCTGCACAGTCCTTCCTGGTCCTGACACAGGTTTCAGGATTTCTGGAAATCGGAACCTCTCCCCTGCATATCCTCCTGCATCACTAACACTTGACCCTGGCCTGTGGAGCCCATCCTTATTAAATGGAATTAGTCCTGACAGGGGCAACAGATTAATATACAAGTTTTTTTTTTCAGAGACAGAGTCTCACTTTGTTGCCCTCAGTAGAGTGCTGTCGCATCACAGCTCACAGCAACCGCCAGCTCTTGGGCTTAGGAGATTCTTTTGCCTCAGCCTCCCGAGTAGCTGGGACTACAGGCACCTGCCACAACACCCTACTATTTTTTTGTTGTTGCAATTTGGCTGGGGCTGGGTTCAAACCTGCCACTCTCAGTATATGGAGCTGGGGCCCTACCCACTGAGCCACAGGCGCCCCCCTACAACAAGTGTTGTTCTTAATCAAAGAACAGAGTAAAGACTGAGAGGATAGGCTCTCTGAGATAAGCTATCTTTGCTTTCCAAATTCCCCCATACATGGTCCTACACAAAAATTACCACTGTGGAAAAATACAACGTAATTTTTTAAAAGAGAATTAATACTTTATAATATTGTGTATAACAGGCCTTTGAATGGGCAAAATGCAAGCAGCAAAAGAAATAATAGGCTAATTTAGTTTCATCAAAAGTAAAAATGTTGGCTCAGAGCCCGTAGCTCAGTAACATACACTGAAGCTGGTGGGGTCGAGCCCAGCCCAGGCCTGCTAAATAACAATGACAACTGCAACCAAAAAAAAAAAAAAAAATTGCCTGGTGTTGTGATGAGTTCCTGTAGTTCCAGCTACTTGGGAGGCTGAGGCAAGAGAATCACTTAAGCCCAAGAGTTTGAGGTTGCTATGAACTGTGATGCCACAGCACTCTACTGAGGGCGACATAGTGAGATTCTATCTCAAAGAAAAAAAGGTAAAAATGTTTATGCTCCAAAGAATACCAAGAGCATGAAAAGATGACTCACCGAATGCAAGATAAAATTTGTAAATCATATGAATGGAGATAAGGGAATTGAATGCAAAATATATAAAGAATTCTTATAACTCATAAATCTAAAAGTAAATAACCTAATTTTAAAAATGAGTAAAGGACTTCACCACTCCCTGATTATAGGTTTTAATTTTAAGAAAGAACAAAATCATTCCAATATATTACCTGTGATTTACCTTAACTATAAAAATTACTCCTGTTTGATGAATGATTTTAATTTAGAAATGTTAGTTTAAGAGAAAACTAAGTTACTGAATGAAGGAAACTCTTACAGAACAAAAAAACAGGAAATCATCCCAAAGAAACCTTTCTAAGGCTGTGACTTGTCACCACAAATACGGTGACAAGGACTCAGTGTCACCTGCATCTGCCTGGCTGGCAGAGTTTATTCTCCAGTTCCTCTAATCCCATGATAACTGGAACTCTAATTGCTATTTTACAGTAGCTCTTTTTTTTGAGACAGAGCCTCAGGCTGTCACCCTGGGTGGAGTGCTGTGGCATCACAGCTCACAGCAACCTCAAACTCTTGGGCTTAACCCAGACATCTTCAAAATATGGCCTGTGGGCCACATGCAGCCAGCCTAGGACATTTATCCGGCCTGCTGGGTGTTTTTGGGTTGTAAAAGTTACAACAACTTTGGACAAATGGTTTATGGTTCCCCAAAACATTAAACATGTAGTAAGAGGCTGGGCGTGGTGGTTCACGCCTGTAATCCCAACATTCTGGGAGGCCGAGGCAGGTGGATTGCTTGAGCTCACAAGTTGGAGATCAGCCTGAGCAAAAGCATGACGTTGCCTCTACTAAAAATAGAAACACTGAGGCAAGAAGGTCATTGCTTCACACACACACACACACACACACACACAGAAACAAAATTCCACTCTTAAATGTATACCCAGCACACGATAGTGCCTATGGGTCAAGGAGTAGGGTGCTGGCCCCTATACCGGAGGTGGTGGGTTCCAACCCACCCTGGCCAAAAACTGCAAAAAGAAAAATGTATACCCAACACAAATGAAAACATTTGTACACACAAAAACTTGCATATGAATGTTCATAGCAGTATAGTCCATAATAGCCAACAAGTGGAAACCTAAGTGTTCAGCAGTTGATAAAGAGATAACCAAATTTGATCTATCTGAGCAGTAAAGTATTGTTCCTCTGTCAAAAAGAATGAAGTCCGGACATGTACTGCAGTGTGAATGAATGTTGAAGACATTACTCTACGTAAAGGAAACCCGTCAAAAAGGGTCGCGTACTGTGCGATTCCATTTATACGAAATGTCCAGACAGCGGATGCCAGGGGGCGGGGCGAGAAAGGAATGGGGAGTCAATGCTCACAGATACAGGTTTTACTTTGGTGGTGATGAAAATGTTCTGAAATTAGGTAGTGGGGATGGTCACACAACTAGATGTATATACAAAAAAAATTGAACTGTATACTCAAAAGAGGTGAATTTTATGTTATATGAATTATATTTTGATTTTAAAAAGCATTCTGTATAATTTTTTTTTTTTTAAGAGAGGGTCTCACTGTTGCTCAGGGTAGGGTGCCATGGTGTCATCATAGCTCACAGCAAACTCAGACTCCTGGGTTCAAGTGGTCCTCCTGCCTCACCCTCCTGAATAGCCGGGACTACAGGTGCCCACCATGACACCTGGCTAGGTTTTCAGTTTTTAATGGAGACAGGGTCTCGCTCTTGTTCAGGCAGGTCTGACAATCCTGAGCTCAAGAGATCCACCCACCAATGGATTACAGGCAGAGTGCTAGGATTACAGGCATTAGCCACTGTGCCCGGCTACAGAAACATTTCTTGGAGTTATTTTACTGGTATTATTGAACCCACCTAAAATATGTCCTGTTTAAATAACCAACCATCCTAGAATGAAAATAATTTGATTCTCACCTTACGCAAACTTGAGAATGCAATGGGGAGAGTGGAAGGCAGATTCCTCAAGCCTCCTCTGAAGGGTTTCCGTGGGCTTATACTCAGCCACTCCTCAGCAGGTCCCAGCCTGGTGCGTCATCCACAGCCATGGGCTCCACAAAGTGCCAAGCAGGATACTTAGCTAGACAAATCACATTTTCCTCAGGAGTTTTAGGAAACATAGAGCTTCTGTGCCAAGGAAAGTGGTTCTAGAGCAGAGGTGGTGTTTTGAGTACTATAGCTCACTGGCTTGGAAAACTTGTGTCCCTTTGTGACACAAGAGGGAAAGGCACCCCGTGAACTGAAAGGGTCTCCCATTCCCAAGAACCGCTGGCTGTGCCCCAGCTCGGGGAACATGCACACCTGCTGGAGCCCAGTGTAGGTATTTGGCTTTTATTTCCAGGTTAAGGACTTTTTAAGGAGTCAGGACTCCAGCTGTGTGAGTGTAAAGTGAGATCACCACGAAAAGCAAGTGAAGGTCAGGTGTGAATAGTAAGAGTTGGAACAGATTGATTGCCTGGAGGTGCCCGGCATCACCCACCAACCCCACACAGTCGAGCACCTCATCCCACTTAATTCTTGCCGTGGCCTGGTGAAGCAGACATTATTCTTACCTCTGGGAGGCAGAATTATCATTATTCCACTTACTTGCTCACTTGTCCTGGTATGTCAGCTTTGAAAGTAATTATCTATTTTCTAAATCTTTGGTAGTCTGTGGAAGCTGACTAACAAAATGCCACAGCCATGGGGGCCTTCAACAATAGAAATTCCTCAAAGTTCTAGAGGCTGGAAGCCCACGAGTGCGATGACACTGGTGTTGGTGTCAGGTGAGGGCTCTCTTTCAGCTGGCGTGCATGCAGCTGCCTTCTGTGTCCTCACCTGGGTTTTCCTCTGTGCACTGGAGGACAGAGAGGAAGCTCTAGTGTCTTCCTCTGTATAATCAGCCCTGTCAGATTATTTTTAGGTTCAAATATGTCCCTAATGCAGTGTTTTCCAACCTTTTTAATCTCACGGTACATTCGGACCGTGAAACTTCCACAGCACACTCAATTATGTTGATAAAAAAGATTTAAAAAAAGGGAAATACTTACTGTGCTTTGAACTTCTTTCACAAATGCTTTAATTAGTGATCTCTAAAAATTTCTGCGGCACAACCAAGATCCTCTCATGGCACGCTGGTAAAAATCATTGCCCTAACATCTCTATCTCCAAATATAGTCACACTGGGAGTCAGGGCTTTGACCTCTGAATCCTGTGGGGAACATGATTCAAGCCATAACACACTCAAAATAAAGATCCACTTAATCACTTTGGCATCTAAATTTGTATTAATCATACAGTATGCTTTATTTATTCATTTAAAAAGTCCTTACAATGTACAAGACCAGGCGTATAAGGTGTGGATTCATCCCTGATTATCCTCATTTAGAAAGGAGACAAGTCTAGAGTGAAGTAATTTGCTCTTGGCAATACCACCAGTAAGTGGAGGATCAAGCCTGAAGAAGCGCACATGTGACCCTATACCCTCATCAGTCCAGGTGTGGCCCCTGCACCTGCAGCCTCGGCACACCCGGATGCTTGTCAGAAATGCACACTCTCAGGTCCTACCTCACACTCATTTTGTTTTGATAAAATCCCAATAGCATCTTGTGCATACCCACACTGGCTGCTTCTACCTGTGACTGTGACATGCATATTTCCTTTCATTCTGCCCCTTCCCTCCAAGGGCAGCTGGAGTGACTCTCAGGCCATTCCAGGCACAGTGCCTCACTGCATGAAGGGCTGAGTGCAATCTCACAGAGGCTATACAGGCCCCAGGTGGGCCTGCCAAGGGGAAGGGTGAGGCCTGGGAGGAGAGGTATACTGTATGAAGTAAATAAAGCATACTGTATGATTAATACGAAGGCAGGAGATGGTTTAGAGCAAGGTGATAATGTCCCTCAAGTGGCCTTACATCTGGTCCTCAGCACAAGAGAGAGGTCCTGCTCCTTGGGTCAGGAGTTGAAGGCTGCAGTCCAGACCAGCAGCCAGGGTCACCAGTTACAACAGGTACAAGGCCACAGACTGGTACCCTGGAAGCACAGCAGTGCTCAGCTATGCCCTGTGGCTAAGAGGAGCAGAGGTGCTGCTTTCAGGGAGCCTGCAGGAAGGTGAGACAGAGAACAGCAGTCAGACTGAATTTCTCAGTAACTTGCTATTCAGTGACTTCATAATACCAGCTTGAAATTCACCAAGAGGCACTATTTACACTATTAAACTTAGCAAACACTACAAATTGGGTTTTCTTTTTGATCTTTAAGACACAGTTCTACTCTGTCACCCAAGGCTAGAGTGCTGTGGCATCATCATTGCTCACTGCAACCTTAAACTTTTTTTTTTTTTTGAGACAGAGCCTCAAGCTATCCCCCGGGTAGAGTGCCGTGGCTTCACAGCTCACAGCAGCCTCCAACTCCTGGGCTCAAGGGAGTCTCCTGCCTCAGCCTCCCGAGTAGCTGGGACCACAGGCGGCCGCTACAACGCCTGGCTATTTTTTGGTTGCAGCCGTCAGTGTTGTTTGGTGGGTCGGGGCTGGGGATTCGAACCTGCCACCTTAGGTGTATGTGGCTGGCACCTTAGCTACTTGAGCCACAGGCGCCAAGCCTGCAACCTTAAACTTAAGTGATCCTCCTGCCTCAGCCTCCCAAGTAGCTACACTACAGGTGTGAACCATCATAATCTACTAATTTTTCTACTCTTTTGTGGAGATGGGGTCTTACTCTTGCTCAGGCTAGTCTCAAACTCCTGGCCTCAAGCAATTCTTCTGATTTGGCCTCCCAAAGTGCTAGGATTACAGGTGTAAGTCACTATGACTGGTCTTTTTTTTTTCCTTTTAAAGAGCTATTTCTAAACACCTATCAGCACATTCCTAGATGTTCAAAACACCGTTAAGAGAAATCATTTAGTGATGGTTAATATCTGAAAGTGTGCTAGGTTCATTAAGGAGATTTAAAAATGCTTGGAGGCTGGGCATGGTGGCTCATACCTGTAATCCTAGCAATCTGGAAGTCTGAGGTGGGTGGATCCCTTGAGCTCAGGAGTTCAAGACCAGCCTGAGCAAAAGCAAGACCCTATCTCTATTAAAAATAGAAAAATTAGCTAGACATTGTGATAAGTGCCCGTATGCCCAGCTATTGAGGAGGCTGAAGCAGTACGAATACTTGAATCCGGGGTTTGAGGTTGCTGTGAGCCAGGCTGATGGCCAGAGTTAGCCTGGGCAAAAGAGTGAGTCTCTGTCTCAAAAACAAACAAACAAAAGTATGTGTAGGGAAGAGCCAGTAAAGATCCCTTTTTGCCTTGAATTAATGCCCTTACATGTGCTGTGTCATCTCTACTGAAAGTCAGTAAGCACACAAACCTGTCCTGGTCAGTGACCAGAAGATCGGGTCAATCCTGACAGCCCCCTGAGGACTTCGTTTGTCAGCTCACCACCTACTGTTTCCCACACTGTCTGGAGGAGCTAAGCCCTGGACTGATAGATCCAACTCCTTGTCTAGACAAACCTGTCAGGTGGGTGTGTCCACAGTGCACACAGTGGCTGGCATACAGTAGATGCTCTAAAAGATTTGTTCACTGAACAATTTTGGAAAACAATTCTACACAGGTGGGTCTCTTGGGTTCCTTACCAGTTAGGGAAGTTTGGGTTGCAATATGCAGACAAACTGAGTCCCAGTGTCTGCCTCCCAAGCTGGGCCCCTCTCCCATAGCAGACCCAAGCTGTTGCCAGGCCTAGCCCTCTTGAACCATAGGCCTCAGGCAACCATGGCTCAGCCCCTTTTTCTGGTGCCAAGGCTGACCCATATCCTCTTAATGAGACAACTCTTTTTAGTCTTAACCTTTTACTTCATTTCTGGAAACTGGTCCTTGCTGGGTTTCTGAGTCTGAAATGTTTGATGGCCTTCCTAGAATCTGTCCAGGCCTGAGGCCACCTGGGCCTTCCTCCTAGGAGAGCAAGTTGAACCTCTGCATGGAGGTGGAACATCTCCTCCTTGTAATTATTTTCTTGAGACCTTGACTGTCTGAGTCACTCTTTACCAACCACCTGCTTCTGCCTTCCTGATGGTGCTTCTGGCTCACCATTTGAGACATGTGGGTGGTGGTGGTGGTCATTTTGTCCATGTCCCCACAAGAACAGACCTTTGGCCTTTGTGTTCCTGTGAGCTGGACTTCTTCTCCGGGACCTGGGTGGGGTCCCACTCTGCCAGTCAAGTTCTCAGCTTTGACCCCTCCTGGGCTGCCCTTCCCACAGCAGTGTCCAGAGCAAGGAGGGGCTCAGCAGGTCCAGGGAGGGACACTGATACCCACACCCAGGGTGGAGAGAGTCACAGGGATTCATTCATTCCGTGCACGGTGCACTGCCCCCACCCTGCCAAGTGCTGCCTTAGATGCTGGGAGTGATGAATCAGACAGACATACCAGGTCCAATGCTTACCAACAGCAGGTTCTCGGGGAGGAGACTGGTGACCAACATAGGAGCAAAATGTATCCTGGATATATATTTACGTCTTCCTATTCTATTTACACCTAATGTATACATTTACCTTTAATTACTATTTACATAAATATCAATATATACATACATAGAAACGTTGATTAGTTGTAAACATTGTACACATTTCTCTACAAATACAAATAAACTTAAACGCAGATAAACAACAAATGTGATAACACAGGAACATAGTGATAATACAAGAAAACAGGACAGCAGCAGGGGAGCAGTCAGGGCTGGAGCGAGGGTCCAGGATTAAGAGAGGGAACCAGTCCCTGATCATAGACCACAGGGTGAGGAGCAGGAGGAGGTGAGAACCCTGGACCCAAGATGGGACAAGCTCAGCTCACCGGGAGACGGGGGTTGGGCTGCAGGGCAGTGAGCTGAGCTGAGCCACAAGGCCAGGCGGAGATGTGAGAACCATTCTGGTGAGATCCATTCTGGGTGGGAGTCAGGCCCAGAGCACCCAAGGCTGGCAAGCCATAGCGAGGACTTAACACTTTCTTTTTGGACTGGTCTCCTTCTCCGCTTTGTCAGCGAGGAAGCTGTGGGTCGGAGGGAGAAAGGCTCAGAAGGCCTTGGGATGTCTCATGCAATTCTGGGATGCCAAGGGAAGCATCGCCTCCAACACTGATCACTCTACGGGGCGCTGGATCTTACATCCTATTGGCCTTTTATTCTAGTTGTTGGAATCCTATGAAATTGCCGTTTTTATATGTTAGACTTTCATTCTAACCAGGATCTTCTCTTTTCATGTTTTGGGGTGAATTAGTAAGAGAGCGGAAGTGAATTTCTGGTAGATCAGTTCAGGGACCGCTGGCTGACACGTTCCGGGCCGCAGCGCGGATTGCCTGTGCGCGGCCCCCCACGCCGGCCCACGCTGGAGTCGCAGTCTGGGTTACTGGAGCGCCTGGCTGGCCAGGCTGGCAAACTTGTGCCGGTACCCTGCCTGAGCGGAGTTCTCTTTGAGTCTGCCCCGCCGCGCTCCGGCTCCCATTGTTTCCCATTCAGTAGGACCCGGTGGGGCCCCAAACCTGCATTTCTACCAAGTTTCCAGGTGCTACTGACGCTGCTGGTCGGGGACCCCACTATGGGGCCCCACGCACCACAAATAAAGGTCGGAAAGTGGCACGGACACTCACTGCTTGTCCTCCCCACTGGTCCTCCCGCCGCGCCCTCGCATGGCCCCGGGGAGGCCAGGTGGCTGCCTCCCCCCGCGTCTGACCCCTCCGGGAAAGGGGCGCACTCCGGCTCCTACGGGGCAGCCGGGAAGAAGCCTCAGCGGCAGCTGCCCAATTCCGCCAGCCGCGCAGGTGCCGGCCGCCCCCTCGCCAGAGCCGCGCAGCGGGAGGGGCGAGGGCGCGGCCGCGGGCGGGGCGGGGCGGCGCTCGGTGGGCGCGGCGGGACCGGCGGGCGGGGGCGCGGCGCACCTTGCTCCCGGCGCCCCCGCCCCGCGCCGCCGCCCGCCCCTCCCCGTGCGGCCGGCGCCCCCGTCCGCCCGGGACGCTTCCAGCCCCTTCTGTCCTCTCCGCTCTGCCGCTGTCCTCCGCCGGCCCGCGTGGGAGGACGATGGGTCAGCGCGGAAAAAGTGAATGAGGGCGGCAGCGGCGGCGGCCGCAGCCAGCGCCTGACTCAACCCGGCCACAGCACCGCCAGCGCCCCGGCCCGCCGCAGCATGGACGCGCCGCGCGCCTCGGCCGCCAAGCCCCCAACCGGGTAAGCGGGCGCGCGAGGCTGGGGCGGGGGCTGCGCTCGGGGGACGGCCGCGCTCCCGCCGCGCGCTCTCGGGGTAGGGGCGCCGTCTCCGCAGCCCCGGGGCCAGCGCCCAGCCGCCAGGGGTGGTGGCTTTGGGGAGGATTGTGTAGTTCGGCGCTCGGGTCGTTGCCCAGGTAACCGAGTCGGCCCAAGCCGGAGCGCACTTTCCCGTGGGGTGTGTTTGTGGGCGAGAGCCTTTTTGGGGTTCCTGCTGGCTGAGCCCCCCCGCAGCTCCGAGCTTTCCCCCGAGTGTTTACCCCACGGTGTGGAGGAAGGCGGCGGGACACCGGGCTTCAGTCTTAGGCCATGTCACCAGCTTTGCCTCTGGCTGAGGTTCCAGTCAGGTTTCCCCCACCCAGCCATGGCTGGAGTCCGGGTCCGCCCTTCCCGCAACGTGAAGGGCAGGGTTCCTGGACTTCGAGGGTCGCCTGGGCCGCATTCTCGGGAGGTGTGTGGAGAGGGCTTGTCCGAGGTTTCCGTGACAGCTGCTCCCCCTCCCTGCCTTTATTCCCGGGTTTCCCTTTACCGTGTCAGGGCGAGGTGGTGGGACCAGGCCCGAGGTGCGGATCCCGCCGCAGGCCCGCCAGCCCGGGCACCGGCCTTTTCTGCGCTGTTCCGACTCTGCCCAAACCTTCCCCAGTTTGTTTGCTATCCTTGTTCCTTGCGTGTAGGATTACATGTCACATTTAGGATTTTACTTGCAGAAAGAGTAATTTCCCTAATAGAGGACAGACGCTCCTGCCCTTTAATCGCTTCCTGAGCCAGGTTGAACCATGGTCATTCCGCCAGCCCGCGTACTGCTGGAGTGCAGGGTAGCGCGCTGCCCATGTGGACGCTACTGTAGGTTTCAGCGCGCTGCTCAACAGACCTTCCGACTTTTCTTGTGCCTGGAGCAAATGCGTTATGAGTCTTACAAAAGGAATGAGCGGTTGGGGTGGGCCCTGCACCTGCTTACCCAACGGGGCCCACTTTCCGCTAGCAACTGGATTTGAAAGAGGCAGCTTTGGGGACAACAAATCTCTTCTTCTGCAATTGTGTCCCACTGACTCACCCTGCCCATGTGGCCATAGGCAGTTGTGTTGCCCAAGTGTGTAAAAAGTTTTCAAACTGGGTTTGTTTTTTTTTTTAAGTCTCACTTTAATGCCAGGAAAAAGTGAGCCAGGTTAGCAAATCAAATAATCCTGAAGGCGAGGAATGTTAAAAAAGAACTTTTTTTTTTTTTTTTGCAGCGCACTTAGTGGTGGTTATGTAATTCTCTTTGAACAAACAAATCTCCCAATAGGAAAATATTGGTAGAAAAATGAGGGAAAACCTTTTTTCATGGTAAGAGGTGTCCTAAAATAACGTAGAGAAATGTTGAAATAAAAGTATCTTGAAGTCTGTGGCTTTCCTACCCTATTAAATGAACGTATTTAAGGAGACTGAATTATTTTTTTACCATCACCTTATAAGTAAATATGAAGAAGAGATTTAAAAAGCTGGCAAAACCGTATCAAGAGTACCTGTGAAATCTTGTAGGAGAGTCTGATTATAGAAGTGAGTGAGAGACCCCTATGAGAGTGGCACACTTTCCAGAATTAAACCAGGGGTCCTTCCCTGGTGCATTACAAGGTCCTGGTTGGCTTTCACATTTGAGTTGCATTGGAAAACTAAGGACTTTTGCTGTGGAGATGAGAGGAAACATGAAACTCTGACCACCGGTGCATTTTTTTATTCTTCCCTCTTACTCCTATCTGCAGCATCTGGTTTGTTTGCTTGGACATCTTTGTCCAAGACCTGTAAACATACTGTAACTTCTATTCTTGTCAATTATTTTGCCATTTGTTATTTATTAATGTTAGTGAAGAGGCATTGAACAAATTTCAATGTGCTTATATCTTTCAGACCAGAATTACATGTTAAAATGATAAGCTGTTTTGTTTAAAATCTAGGGAAGAAAGGGCATTAGATTTTTGAATATTTTATATAATTTAGGTGTATTGCTTCCCTATCATAAAAGATAGATATTTGCCTGTAGTCCCACCTACTTGGGAGGTTGAAGCAAGAGAATCGCTTGAGCCCAAGAGTTTGAGGTTGCCATGAGCTGTGACACCATAGCACTCTACCAGGGGTGATGAAGTGAGACTGTCTCAAAAAAAAAAAAAAAAAAGGGTAGATATTGTGAAATTCCTGGTGTTAATACATTATTGGTGGCAGTCACATTCTGTTGGCTCTGTTCTTGGTATCATCTCCTCCATTGTGTGAGAACACGGCTCTGCTTTGCAGTGTGCTTGATGGTCTGTTTTCTGATACTGCAGTGGTTGGTTATAAAATCAAACTTTTTGTAGGCTTTCGTTTTTCCACATAATAACGAACGACTAGTGTGATGAATTTGTTGTTGGTGACTGAAACTACCACTCATTCTTGTGTGACGACCGCGCATAGACCAGGTACGATGAGTAAAGGAGATTGTACGTCATAGAATAAGGCCTACAAACACCCTTCTTGAGGATTACTGAGGGGGAAGGTTGGTGGATAATATAGCCACTAATTGCATATTTGACTAAATTATTGAGAGTTATTAGTTATCTTTGCTAAATAGGTATAAACTTTTGCTTCGATTAAAATTACATGTTTTTATTAATTTAATTGAAAGAGTGACTTATGATTAATGGGAAAAGTATTCTAATAAGTCAGACTTTAAGTGACTTTTTGGGGTGTTTTAGAACTCAATTGAAGTTAATAATTGATATAATATTCTAGAACACAAAGGCAAATTGCCTTCTGGTGATGTTTTAAAATATATTTAAGGCCATACTTTGTATGTTTTACTTTTGGTTTGTTTGAGTGTTTGTGGGCTCTACCCTGTAGTCAGTTGTTAGGGAACACAGGCTAAACTTCCCATTGGACCTTATATCAATAAGGGGCAGAGGCCTAGTATTTGGCAGGATAGTGCTTAATTTTTTTTTTATGGAGGAAAGACATTTCTGTAGTGTAGAATAAGCTCCAATGACGTGAAATGTCAAAACAGGTGGTACATTTGATCAATGGCTGCATTCAGGCAGTTCTTTTACGTAAAAAAAATCAGTGGAAGATTGCTGATCAATTTCAGCAAGAAATAGTCTTTACATGGACATAAATGTTATAAATTTCTATGCATAAATTTATATTTATGTAATCAAGTTAGAAGACACTTTAAAAATTAATCAAAGAGGGTAACTTGAGCTACTCCAGTCCTGTCAACACTGAACGTTAAGTATAGAAGGCCTGCTGCATTTGATAATAACATGGGCCAGCCACAACGACATTGTGTATTAAACCCTTATAAGCATGCAAATATTAAGGAAATTTTAACATCTGTACACTGGAATATGAAGCTTAGTTTTTTTGGCATTTTTGCTTTGGGATAATGTGTTAGTGAATGTTTTTACATTCTGTCAAATGAGAGCTTGTATAATTATCTTTCATAAAACTTTTCCCATTTCATTTGCACAGTATTTTTAAAAGATGTTACTTCAGAGCATTCTTTATTTTGGCAATTCATTGAAGAATGTAAAAGGGATTGTTCAATGGAAAGTAGAGAGCATGCCTAGGTATTTTATTCTTTGGTAATTATAATTTTTACTGAGAAATTAGAGATATGACATATTTCTCTGTCACAATATCACATAATCTCAGAGCATTTTTATTATTTCTCAGTGGTTGTGGAGGGATGATGAAACTTAAGAATGATTAAAATGTGGCTTAATGGTATTTGTAAATGTTAAGTCTCTCTGGCCTTCTGGAAGCCCTAGTCCCTCCTGTTCTCTCTCTGGCCTTCCTCATTGCACCCTGGAGAGGATTATTAATGGGTGGGACCATGACCTGGGCAGTGAGTGACAGCCCCCACATACATGCAGTTCTGACCTTTATGAACTCTTTATAATTTGGAACTGGAAGATGAAGTCATAATTTGTGCATGCCTATGGGTGCGCCCATAATTATTGAGAAAACAGTGATTCTAGGACATATCTGTACACTGTGATAAGCAGTTTAGGTTTCTAGGCCTTTTGTGCTTTTGTTATTAAGTTTGTGATTGAATTTAATTTTGCAATTCATCAACAGTTTTAAAAAAGTTAGCAGAAATATTTGATAGTAAAGTAATATGTAGATCAAAGACATGTAGATTTGAAACCAGTTAACAACTGGTTTGGATTTAGGCTTGAGCTCAGTAAAAACACTGAACAGAGGTTGTATTTACTATGTCGTGTTTTCCCACCTACTGTCTGTCATTCTTTCTCCTTCCACATTTAATTATGAAGTCTGTGGATTTTGTTTACTGGGTAATTTTAATTATACCCTTTTTTCTATTTCCATGTGCTAGAGCAGAACAGAGTAGGCTATTTCCTGACCACTGAATGCTTTTATGTATCTTTATCTTTGTACCTTTTTCCTACTTTACTGTATTGAATACTGATTTTAATATTGATTTACATCATTGAAATGCACTGATACATTGAAGATAATGGCTTTTGTGGTCTTAGGATTTTTATTTATTTGAGTTGTAAATTTCAGGTCCCACACCTCCCGTTTCACATCTTTGCTTTCTCACTTCCCCCTTGTCCTTCAAGTGTTTCTATGTTTTGGGGGGCACTTTCTGGTTTTTTGTAGCGAGTTGATGGGTAGCGTATGTTACATTTCCGACATGTTTGATTTCCATTGATTCTTTTTTTTTGAGACAGAGCCTCAAGTTGTCCCCCTGGGTAGAGTGCCATAGCTTCACTGCTCACAGCAACCTCCAACTCCTGGGCTCAAGCGAGTCTCCTGTCTCAGCCTCCCAAGTAGCTGGGACTACAGGCACCCGCCACAATGCCTGGCTATTTTTTGGTTGCAGCCATCATTGTTTGGCGGGCCTGGGCTGGATTTGACCCCACCACCTTAGGTGTATGTAGCTGGCACCTTAGCCGCTTGAGCCACAGGCGCCGAGCCTCCATTGATTCTTTTTCACCTGTCTCCTCCTGGTGCAGTATGAAACTTTTTTTCTTATGCATACTTGATATGAATTCCGTTGCTTATTGCAAAGATAATGATAGTGATTGCTTTCAAGAGCTACTGCTATTTATTTAGAGTAGAGGTTGCTGTGTACTGCGTTCTGTCTACTGCCCATCTCAGAGATTGTCCCCGTGCTTCTGAGCAGGCTGCTCCAGGGAAAGATGACTTTCCCTGGCCAGGTGATAGATAACCTTTTGGTTCTAGCAGGGTCTCCCTCCTCAGGTGGTAAACTGCTGCTTGCCAGGGTCGGGTCTTTTGCAGGCCAAGTCCAATTAGAATAATACTCTTGCAGAAAAAAAAAGAATAGAGAAAAAGCTGTTAAAGCAACTGTCGGAATGTATTTTACTTAGATACATTTGATTACACAGATTCCCAAATGCATTTGTACAAATACTTTTGTAGATCCACTTCTTGCCTCTAGCAAACCAAGTGATGCCTTTAAAAAGACACCGATTGATTTTGAGAAATCATTGAAGTCCTTATCCCTTAAAAAATGTGATACAAATTCCTACCTCTCATCTTCTCTCCTGGGTGCCCCTCCAAAGTCCCCTGCCCAAGAGCCTCCACGAGGAGCCCTTGCCTGAAGGATGCCTTCACTTTCTAGGCAGGGATGGCCAGGGAACCAACGCCAGGACACACATGGACTTGCCCACAGTCCCACTGGAACAGATATAGTAAGTGGCCTCTGGGCCCACAGGGTGTCTCTCCCTGATTCAGAATGCCTTCTGCTCCTTAGTTAACCCTACTTGACTTTCTCCTATTGAAGGCAGGCGGGGAGAGTTAGTAGAAAGGACATTGGCTCAGGAATAAGATCTGGGCCCTTGTACCAGTTGTGCAGGATTAAACTTACCCTTCTTGGCGTTGCTGCACGAGAATAGGGCAGACTGAGAACACTTCTTTGAAGCTTCCCTGTTAGTGCTGCCCATGCAGGAGCCCCTGAGCGCTCCACAGGAGGCTGGTGCCCTGGAGAAACTGGGTCTTTCACTTTATTTAAGTAGCGCGGCAGTGGCAGTGGATGAGGGTCTCTGGTCTCTCTTCATGTGACCTTACCCTGGGTCTCAAGCGTTTCCCCACATCTTGACCTGGACAGCTTCTCTCCTTTCCCTGAATGATGCCTGCTGATTTTTCAGGCTGCAGCGGGGTGTCCCATCAGGGCCTTCTTCAGGGACTGGCTCCCTCGTGACCTTGCACTTTCCCCTGTGAGATGCTCTCACACAAGGGTGAGATTGTCCATTTGCTTGTACCTCTGACCCACTGAATTCTGAACTCTTTGGAGACAGGGATATTATAGGTTTTTCTTCTTTTTAGAGACAGAGCCTCACTTGGTTGCCCTGGGTAGAGTGCCATGGCATCACTCAACCTCCAACTCCTGGGCTTAGGTAATTCTCTTGCCTCAGCCTCCAGAGTAGCTGGGACTATAGGCACCCGCCACAACGCCCGGCTGTTTTTTTGTTGCAGTTTGGCCAGGGCTGGGTTTGAACCCGCCACCCTCAGTATATGGGGCCAGTGCCTTACACACTGAGCCACAGGCACCACCCAGGGGGTGCTTCTTTGTAGGCTTCTGTGTCACCAGTTTGTGGCCTGTCATATGGTTAGAACAACACCTACTTCCTGCTGGTGAGTGGAGGGAGCTCAAACCTCATATGACTCAAAGTGTTCCTAGAATATTCTAGATCCTTCTTTAAAAAATAAATCACCTGTTTCTTAAATTCCCAGACAGATCACTTGGTGCTAAAATCATTGGAACTGATAATACTTTGCCTTGGCTTTCCAGCCATGTAGCCAGTTTTTGCAGATTTGGAGGTGTTAAGAGCTATTATTCTGAGGAACATAAGTAGTAGTGGCTTAAAGAGAAGATAACTGTCTCCCTCTCCCAGCTAAAGTCCACACCTGTATCCAGGGCTATGTGGAGGTGCCACGGTATCGACTGGCTTCTGACTGTCGCTCTGCCGTGGCAAGTGCGTGGCTCCCTCTGCCCCAGCCTTGCTGAGGAAGGAGAGTTGTGCCTTGTCCTTTTGGTCCCAGCCTACAGTCACACAGATTCCTTTGCTCATGTTATTAGCAGCCACTGTTAAGCTGAATGGCCATTTCATGCAGGGCGCTGCTAACAAGGCCCTAACAAGGCCAGTTGAGCCCATGTGCTGACATCTGGAGATGGTTTATTCACTTCCAAGGCTACTGTCAGAGGTTAAGTTGGGCACTGGACTGCATAGTATTTAGTCAAGGACTCTGGGCGTTCTTTAAACCCAGTGACTAGCTGTACATTTAGTCCAGAATAAAAATGCTTTAAAGATATAACCACTTTAAGACAAGAGGATATTATGTAACTTGTAACCTATGAGGAGGAATCTGTTTAACTTTGGCTATGATGAGTAATAGCATTGCTGATGCTTACTCTTCCTGTGAAAGTATAAAAGTCACAAAAAGAAACAGGAGAGCAGAACAGCTCTGTGAGGAGATATGCTCACTGTTCTCCAGCATCACTGGCTTTTTTTATAAATAAAAGTAAAACTGTTAATCTCCCATCCGCTTCTCTGTTGATTGGCTTGAGTGACATGCAGACAGACTCCTTGGTCTGGCAACAGTTTTCCTTTGGCCCAGCCATAGCTCCTGATCATTAAGAGGGGCTTGGGGGTAGGGGACAGAGGCCTTGGCCAACTTGACTGCATTTCTGACTGGTGGGGGCCAGGTGGGTTGTAGACACAAGAGGACAGATGAGTCCATGGACGCGTGGCTCCCCTCCCTCCCATCAGACCCTGGGAGGGGATACCTGTGGCAGTTTCTGGTCATTTGCTTCTGAGCATAATGCACAGACAGTGGTCTGATTTGCATGTAGTGTAATTCACAGTGAGGCCGTGGTATACTCGATGCAGGCCTGTCTGGAGGCTGGCATTTCCAGACCACCTGGACATGGAGCAGGTACAGGCCCTCACAACCTGCCCCTGTCCAGGAGTGCTCCGACCTGCAGACCAGCTTCCAGTGGCATGTGGACTGTAACCACAAAGGAAGGCGAAATCCAGGGCTTCTTGTGTGCTACGTGTCGTGGGGCTGATGTTCTTGGAGTTCACGAGGTCTGTTTTCCATCACGCACAGCCACACCTGCTCTTTCAAGATGGGTACCTTCCTGCAGAGGTGGGGAGGGTTCTGGGGCACTGGGCCCTGGGCCCCAGCATAGCACCTGGCCCCAGAGACTGCCAGAGCTTCCTGTGGTCCCTGGCTATAGGGGAGGCATTCAGGTAGGGGAGAGCTTGCTTGAGGTTGATGAGTGGCATTTGCAAGAGAATTGACTCAACCAAGTGCTGTGTGGCCTGGGGAGTTGGAGGCTGGGCTGGGGAATGATAAAGTATTGACTTTACAATTACATGTGAATGGCCCTGGCAGTTAAATACTGAAGTAGCAAAGTAAAACTGGGAACTAGGTGGGAAAACCAGCTGTGGGAGTGTGTGAGAAAGCAGGGAGTTAAATTTTGTAGCACTTGGCAAAGCTGGAATCCCCAAATCAGTTCTGGCTCTCTCTGTGTCTATGTTTTACAAACTTAATGGCTTGACAGTTGCATTTAAAAATAGTCTTGGGTGGGAGTGATAATACAGCTGAAACTCATACTTTTTATTGTGGCTAACTTTTTAGTCTGAATACAGTTTTGTTAGCTAGAACCCCTTAATTAAGAGCAAACCCCACTAATACTCAATGCTGGGAGGAACTGACTGACTCTGAGCAGCCCCTTCTAGGGTTCCCCATTACTCCACCAGCCTGTCTTGTCTCTGCCTAATGTTATCAGGCAGAATTGGTTTTGGGTAGAATCACAGCGTTCTCCATTAATCATAATGGTTAACTGTGTTTTAACATCCACTTGAGAAGAGTGAATTGTAGATCTCTGACAAGAGCCAAATCACCCAGTTGGATTTCAGAAGTGTTAATTGGGGTAATGAAGTCAGAGTGTTTCTCAAGCTTTAACACCCCCGGAATTGCTACTTTTTGCCACTGCTCAGAGACATTTGATAGTTTTTATGGGACAGGCTGTAGTCAGAGACTGGTGTTGAATGAGGTCAGTGTGTGGATTGCACAGCATGGAGAAAAGTACGAAAACTAGTTTGGAAATTAGATTAATTTAAATTGCAAAAAAAAAGTCTTAATTTAGAAAGATTCATTATTTGTCAATTTCTTTTTACTTACCATGTTGGTTCACATTTTGGGGTCGATGATTTTTTGTTTTGAATATTTCTAAAAGAGGAAACAAAATTGTTCTCCACAAGGACCTGCCTTAATTCTGCATTTTAGTCACTCTCCTGATGCCATTTCCTAGATGACAGAGGTGGTCACAGCCTGCTTGTCGCCCTAGGAGGTTTGAACCTCCCACCTTGGCCTCTGAAGTTGGTGGAGTCTCAGAGGTGAGATTGTCCAGCCTCTGTCTCTTGTCCATGCAGGCCATCCTGTTGTCCCCTGGGGAAGCCCCTTTGCTGGCGCCTCTCTGGCTTCCTGCAGGGTGGCAGGTGCTGCTGCACTGCTGTCTTTCTTCCCAGCGACATGAATTTCTCATCAGAATTTTCCTGAATAGTAGTTGCAGACACCTGCCCGACTTCGTCCTCACATTGGGTGCTCGGAGTGTTGGCTGTGACAGTGCTGATGCATTTCTGGGAGGCATAACTCTGAGACTGTTAGGTAATATTTATTTTTTGAAAGAAGTATGTAGTGTGTGATAGGAGAGGACCAAACTCAGCTGTTGCTGGGCATAGTTAAAACATTTATGAATTAACATAAGGAGTCAAATCCAGTCTCTTCCCTTCCCAACGCAAGATTTTCTGCCTTGATATTGGCTTAATGAATTAATAAAACATTTAAAAGCCTCTCCTTTTGTGCTGAATGTTGACTTAGCCCCCTGTGTCGTTGGCTGATAAATTTAATGCTTGGCCTAATGACGGAGCTTCCTTCAAAGTAGAAGCTACAAGGAATCCAGACATTTTCTTTGGGTTAACCTTAGGCAGGCCTCCCTCCCCTCTCTAGGGAGCGGAATGATTCTTTAACTGCCTCTTCCCTGCAGGTGAGGGGTTCTGCTTGCTGGGGCAGGTGAAGGTCTGAAGCAGAGATAGCTGAGCAATGGGGAGAAAGGAGCCGGGTGTGTGGCCCTTCAGAGCTGTTATGGCAAGGACATCATGCCTGGGGTTGCACCAAGAGACACTGACACTGGGCAGAAGCAGTGGGGCTGCACCACCGAGTAGGATGTGCTGAGCTTCCACGTCAGCCAGCCGCTTGTGGAACTTTTCTTGTTGTGAATGCCCTGCATGTGTTCTTAGCTCTCCCAAAGCTTATGTAAGTGGAACATCCCTCAATCTATTTTATTTAAAAAACTGTGGTTTTAATCATTCTCACAAAAATAATTTACCCCTCTGGTGGTGTTTTACCTGTGCAGATTCCTCTCTGACTGTTTCCTCCCATTGCTGGAAATGACATGTGCCAAGGTGGGAGAATGTATCTTTTGTCTCTTTAACTGTGGGTCTGTGGAAAACACTGCTTTCTAGACAAGCCTTTGAATGACAACCTCCTCATTCATTTGACAAGCCTCATCCTGGTACAAGCTTACGTTTATAACACCTGCTCAAAAGTGATTTATGAATACAAGCTATGAGTTTTGAAAATTATACGTTTGAAATGTTTTCTTGATGTTTCCTTTTCATTTTCTGAGTTCAAATTATACAGTATCCTTAGGGTCAGGGGTAAGACTGAGAGGCCTAATGGGAAGAACAGCTGGCTTGTCTGTAAATGGGGTTGGCTTCCCGGATGTGTCCCTGTGCCCTGGAGGGGCAGGTATGGCATCTGCGTAAAATTCTGACTTAGGCAGGCAGTGTTTTTAGGGCTCTGCTTCTGTCCTTCTTGGTTTTGTCACAAAAAGGGGAGGGTGTGCTTTGAGAGGTACAAATGGGTTTTAGTCCGAACAGTGGCACGTGAAGACCAGGCCTTCATCTCCATTCTCTGCCACTGGGAGCTGTGGGACTCAGAGGGGTGGTATAGCCAATTCCCTTATGACCAACATGGACTGCCTGGGCTACAGGGTTTTATGAGATAGAGAGGAGGAGGAGAAGGATTTCTAGAGGGGTGCCTGTCACCTCGCAGAAGGTCCCATTATTTTTTCCTATTATTTTTCTATTATTGTTTTTCTATTAATAATCCATTAGTCAGGGCTCGGCGCCTGTGGCTCAAGTGGCTAAGGCGCCAGCCACATACACCTAAGGTGGGGGGTTCAAATCCAGCCCGGTCCCGCCAAAAACAACAATGACAGCTGCAACCAAAAAAAAAAAAAAATAGCCAGGCGTTGTGGCGGGCGCCTGTGGTCCCAGCTACTTGGGAGGCTGAGGCAGGATATGCTGTGAGCTGTGATGCCACAGCACTCTACCCAGGGGGATAGCTTGAGGCTCTGTCTCAAAAAAAAAAATTCATTAGTCGGAACCAAGATCATATAAAACACGTGAAAGTCTATCCTGAGACCTGTGCTAATGAGGACTTGCATCACGTTTCCAGTTGGAAATACTACTATAATGTTACCATTATATTTTCTTTTTTTTTTTTTTTTGAGATGGAGCCTCAAGCTATCCCCCTGGGTAGAGTGCCATGGCATCACGCTCACAGCAACCTCCAACTCCTGGGCTCAAGCGAGTCTCCTGCCTCAGCCTCCCAAGTAGCTGGGACTACA